>QLIY01003048.1:0-14355 GCA_003260075.1 Phallusia mammillata | reverse complement strand
AGGAATTCCAGCTTAAATGGCCCAACTGATCAGCCCTGCTTTTGGGCGCAACTCGCCCCCTTGTACATTAGGAAAAACCTTATTTGTGTTAAAAACATGATATCTGTCCTTAGGTGCACTATTCATGGTTTTAAATAAACTGAGCAAAAAATTAATAATCTGAGTAGAAATTATATGTCTTTAAACATGACTACGTTTCGACAAGTGCTATTGTCATCATTACGTCATAATAACATCCTCTATCTGAAAAATATTCCCGTCGCTTGGTCTACCCATTTAAACAGGAATTAGGTGGTACGCGATCAGTATGCAGTTGAGAACCACTGATATAAGTTATAAACTGATTGCAATCGAATCTACTTACCAGTTGTACACGCGTATGTGCATGTGTCACCCACACAACCAGTGGATGCATCGGAACCACAGCTGCGAGCTATTACTGTCGAACCTGTTTAATACAGAAAAGGGATAAAACACTNCGCTTGGTCTACCCATTTAAACAGGAATTAGGTGGTACGCGATCAGTATGCAGTTGAGAACCACTGATATAAGTTATAAACTGATTGCAATCGAATCTACTTACCAGTTGTACACGCGTATGTGCATGTGTCACCCACACAACCAGTGGATGCATCGGAACCACAGCTGCGAGCTATTACTGTCGAACCTGTTTAATACAGAAAAGGGATAAAACACTGCATATAAGTCCAACATTTACAGAAACATGTTTTAAGACTTGGGATATTTGTGAGTTAAAAATAACAATCAAAGGGATTTGTTTCTTTTATTTTCTGGTAAACAATTTTTAGATTGCAATGCATTTTACTCCTAAATATGCCACAGATTGTGAGTTTTTTACGCTTTTACTGTATGCTTTGATTGTGCAAACAGAAGATCCAATTCAAACTAACTGTCAGCAAGTTTTGTTATTAGATACTGATGATGTCTGTTACTTAGTTTACGTATATATGTCTAGAGTAACATAATAAAAAGGTGGACCGCTTCAGATTTTTAAAGTTTTATAGTCTACATTTTACTGTTTTGCAAATAACAACGTTTAACACAACAAAAATACCGAAACAAGCATGTTTTTTGCAAAAAATGTTCAGTTTATTAATGAAACACAAAAACAATTACACATATACTCACCTGATGCTTCAATGACCTCTTTGACACACGCTGTACTTGTGGAGGCACATTGGGTCACGTGCTTTTCATGGATGGGTGCACTCTCGCAGTCTGATCCAGCCCCTGAGTTGTATGAGCAAGTGTAACACCTGAGTGAATCGCCTGGAATGAAACACCAAGATGGCTTGTTTGTTCATTGGTTAAAAGGGTTGAGTTTATTTCGCCGGGCAAAATCGTAGCAGCACAGTTGCGCTAAAATATTCACCAGGCCGGAAACAGCTGCGCAACGTTCACACGTAAAGGCAGTGGTTCTCAAACTCTTTTTGTTGCGACGCCTGTGGAAAGTTTTCTGGACTTGCGACGCACCCTCAAATAAAAGTTAATGAGGAAACTTACAATTAAAGTTAAGTTTATTGACACAACAACAAAAAGCCTCGAAACGGAAATGTTCTACGACGCCCTTGGAAAATTGAAACGACGCACCAGGGAGTCACGACGCACAGTTTGAGAACTACTGTGTTAAGGTAAGGACACAATTGGTGGATGGATGGTAGACGCGCTAAGCATGTGTTTAGGGAGTTAAGGAAAGTAAGAACCACAGGAACTTTTTACAGCCCACTTTTTATTGGCTGTTCCTGTATAAAACCAACCAGTCGGATGTTCTGTGTGTAAACTTCGTCAACTTTTATATTACTGCTTATCAAAACATAACAGCAATTTATCGTGTACTGTGATATGCGCACATTTAGTGTTATTTACCCTGATGAAGGCGACTAGTATAGGACGTATAAACATACAATTGCCAGAAGAGCTTTTAAAGTTCATAACAGTAACAACTTTAGCATTCAGGCCCGTTTTGTCTATTATCTATGCACCCACTCTCTATGCAAAAGTTACTATTGTATGGGACGCCGACGTTTTTTGATCGGGGCACTGAAAAATCTTAATCTTTAAGTCTATTAAATGAAACATTTGATTTATTTGAATTAGGCAGTTGATGATTTCAATATAGTTTAATCCATCGGGTTCCACTGGGATGGAGCAACACCGTTTGAGTTTTTTGCTCAGTGAAAACATAATAACACAATTTCGTTGAGATAGGATTGGAATCCCCACTAAAATATTTTTTTCGGTCACTAATTTCGTATTCAGGTTTTAACCGTTTTTTTAAAAAGGCATAAACCAAGTTCAACAAACTTACCTTTAACAAACAAACATGCAAATAAGAGAAAAACGTTCAACGTCATTATTTTCTTTAAGCCACCAAACTTCTTTCACAATTGCTTCTAAATAAATTGCGGAAGATAGTTACAAAAAATGGAAAACTGCAATTTCCGGATGTCTCGTTAGCTTTACTCAATGCACCTTTAAACAAACGATTTTTGGCTGACATTTTGAAACAGATAATCTATCCCGGATTTATTCCAATTTTTGCCCGAAAAACCAAGCTATAAAGGCCGGTCCGACTTACAACTCCTACTAACATTATATTTATGCAAACTGTGTGTGTGTTTTCAGGTTGTGACGCGGAAAATAAATATCCTGTTCACACTCCAACACGTGGACACATATCCTGTATACACCACAGGTTTGGTCAGTTGATTTCAACCCTAAACATCTGAGTTTCCATCAATAGGTGACATATACCCAAAAGTGGTCGTGTGTTGAATGCAAAAGCAATTTATGTAAGCTATTGCTTCCAGACATAATTTCAAGTTTATAAAGCTCTTCTGGCAAACGTGATTTTATTCTGACGTTTCGACATCCTATACAGTTCGTCTTAATCAGGGTAAATAACACTGAATGCGACTAGTACAGTGCATGATAAACAAAGGAAAAAAGAAAATCTTGCACTGCACTATAGTCGCGTTCAGTGTTATTTACCCCGATGAAGACAACCTGTATAGGACGTCCAAACGTCGGTATAAAATACAATTGCCAGACGAGCTCTAAATTTAAAGTGATTCATGTTTCTTATTCTGAATTGTACGGCAACAGCCAACAAAAGAAAACCCTCGAAATACAGTGCAAGCAATATTAAACAAACAATCGTATTCGTGTTATGAATAGATTTGTAAGCAGGCCTTAAATTGGTAACTAAACCAAAAAGTACAAACCCAAAACCCGAATAACAACAGATTGTTTAATTCAAGGTGGCATTATTACAAATGTGGCCTAGTGTGAAGTCAGGCTTAATTAAACCCTTTTTATTGAAACTCAAGCCCACATCCGACCTTATGTTGCGCACAAGCTGTTTCCTGTTTGGTGATTCGTCAGCTTGTAGCATGAGCTGAATGTGCGTAATACATAGTGCACGATAAACCAAGGAAAAGGTCTTTAACGGAAGCACGTCACAACGCAACGAAAACATTGAGCGATAACAAATGATTGGGCATCCCATCCTTGCATAGTACGTCATTTTTATCCTCGGTGGGCGGGCAATGACTGAATGCGTTATGCTCACAATGAGTGCGCCGTCGAGCTGCCTGTTTTATTGCAAGTCCGTTGATCATTTATTATTTGATTTTTCGACTTGTTGGTGACTCTAATTTAGTTCAACCCATCGGGAACCAATACAAGCGACAGAGATGGGATTAGAACCCATGATATTGAGTCTCTATATTTTCTTTACTATTGTGGTGACAATACCTCATCAGTTAAATTCAGCATTTGATTGAGATCACAATATTACTCTGTATGATTTATGTTGACCACAACCAGTGGTGGGATTCAAAATTTTTTAGCCGGTTTTATCACAAAAGTCATATTTTTCAACCGGTTCTGTTACAAAAAGTTCATTGACAGTGACCAGTAATGCTTACCGGTTCGCTGATCTCATAAAATTTCGTGAGACGCTTCTATACAAGCGGTGCGAACCGGCTGAATCCCACCACTGACCCACAACCCAACATGAACAAATAAGTTTCAGTCCTAATGATTCCAGTTTAACGAAATGAGCGCTTACGAAACCCAAATAGGCTATAATCCGTTTATTAGGCGAATACGCGATTAAATACTTATGGTAAAATGGAAAAGTAGGTTTAAGTGCATTTGTTATCGTAAACAACACAAGTTTTGGATTGTTTTTGTGAATCTTCGTTGGAAATGCGAATCGGAAAAATCAATATACGTTTTTACATAAAGAGCAAAGATTATTGGACACATTCTCATCAAGGAAACAAATTAGTTACAATACAGTAACATGTTTATAGATGCTGAACTTGGTTTATTTAAAAGTTTGCCAGGAGAAACCCGGAAACGATTGCTCCAATCATAGCAATGAGGCTTATCTTCACACTGTTTGAGCTGTTGCACCCATCTGTAATACACAAAAAGGAATTGGTTTATGTGAGTTTAATATGTCAGTAAAGATATTCCAACAAATGACAACTTCGGCTGCAGACAGCATGCACTGCTGGTTTAACCTATAATGTCTCATCAGTGCATTTGGCATCGAACATAATTGGCAGATGCACTAATGAGAGCTTACAGGCCGAAGTAGTTTGCATTGTCTGCAGCCTACTTAATACGGTTCTATCACAGAAAGTGATATTATTTAGCCAGTTCTGTTACAAAAAGTCAATTGACAGTAACCAGTAATGCTAACTGGTTCGCTGGTCTCATAAAATTTCGTGACACGGTTTTATAGAACTAGTGCAAACCGGTTGAATCCCACCACTGGGTGTGCTTTACATATTTTAATGTATTGGTTTTGGACCTTAAAACTTGGTGTCTGTTTTTGAAAACATATTTTATTCGCTAAATGAGTTAAAACTTATGCAATTTTCCATTGCACTTTGATTTATGCAACCATACTAGTCAGGTTTTTACCAACACATCGTGACTGTGGAAGACATCTCATATAATATCAACTCACCGGTTGTACACGAATAAGTGCATATTGGACCAACACAACCATTTTGCGACGATACTCCACAAGTACGGGTTATCGAAGACTTCCCTTTAGAATAAAGTAAAGGGTAACAAATATTGTAGCCATAGCGGTGCAACACAACATCTAAAATTTTGTATTTTATTGTTGTACAATGCCTTGCAATAACATCTGAAACTTTGTATTTACGAACGAAAAGTGTTTTTGATGCTTAATTTTTGATAGTTGTGCGTTATATAAAGCATAAATATATATACGAAATTGGGCAGCACGCAAACGAAAATCTAGTTGTTTTGGGTTAACAACGAGTTTTGATAATAAACACGTTTTAAAATCGAACAGTAGCATGTCAGTGAAGATAAATTGATAACCACTAACATCAAATGATGCTCCTAGAACTGCAGAAAACTCCTTTTGCTGTTTTTGTATTTGGGGTCATAAAAACAAAAATAAATAAAACAAACTTTGTAAACTGACCCGAAACTGTTGTGACTGCTTTAAGACAAGAAGTGCTTGTACTTCCACAGTCTTTGAGATATTTTGCAGCCGGTGGACTCTGGCAGTCTGATTGCACGCCTGTAGCAGCGTCATACCCACAAATGTAGCACTTAAGTGCATTGCCTGAAATAAACACAAATATAAAACATACAAAGGCTATTGCTGCCAGGCATAATATCAAGTTTGTAGAGCTCTTCTGGCAAAATGTTTTCTGGCAAAAATTACATTTGCCAGGAGAGCTCTACAAACTTGAAATACAAAGCATGCCCTGCATTTAGTGGCGCGCCGGTGCCGCGTTTGGCTGGCGTCTGACCGGCGTTGTTTTACCCCATTGCGATGTGATCCAGGTAAAATAAAAATACTCGGCGTTACTCCCAAAGCAGGTCAAATAAAAAATAGCTGTCTTGTTAAGTTGCCCCAAATCAACCCGAAAACTGCAACACAGATTTAGAAACGAGCCCAAATGGGCGAAAAACGCCACACTTACCCTTTAATTTTATTTTTGGAAACACTGTTTTTTTAAAAAAAACGCCAACTCACCTCCGACAAACAAAGCTGCACAGATTAGAAGAATTTTGCAATTCATTTTTATCGGAATTTCGCAACTGCTATTTTAGGTAACCTACAAAATAAAAAAGACAAAAAGAAAATTAAACCCACATTTGAAGCGTAGAACTAATTTTGCTATAAATTTGATTTTTTTTCAAACTTTAGCAATTAAAGTAGCTGTTTACAGAAAACTGTCTTATTTTTTTACCAAACTACTCACAAAATCTGTTGTTGTTTATATCCTACAACCTATGAACGCCGAAATGTTAAGAACACGTCCAAGATTATACAAACAAAGGGCTTCAACAAAGGCTTAGTTATTCTTTGCTTAAGTCTTAATGCAACCAATCGCAACGCTGCGCCTTAAACATATGCCCCGAAGCAGCTAAGGCGGGGCGTTAATATGCCTCTCCTCAGCATGCGTTGTAAGTTTCTCTTTTACACTCTGAAAAGAGAATACATGCGAATGAAAGAGTTACGAGGAAAAAACACATTATGCGGGTCACGGCGGAAAACGGACGTTCGTGCTCAATAAACGGAAAGGGATATTACTTAAACCAAGTTTCGGTGATGCAGGCAATTAGAACGTGATCTGATTTCAACGCATGACTCAGAAAAATTTTCCTTTCTCGCTGAAACGTAAACAAGTTTCTTCATGTCCCTAATTGCTTTGTCAACAAAACGGAGAATATCCGGTATTTTAGCACACGGCTCGGTTCAATCATATGGTGACACAACTGTCGGTTTTGCGAAAATAACGCAGTGGTGCACAATATACGGATCTGTTCATAAGTTTAATGGTACAAATAACGGCCCAAAACGGGGGGGGGGTGGTTTTGCGAAAATGACGCAGTGGTGCACAATATGCGGATCTGTTCATAAGTTTAATGGTAAAAATAACTGCTCAAAAAACGCATAACAAACTGCTGCTGCCAGACATAATGTATCAACAATTTTTTAGCTCTTCAGGCAGTTTTTGTTAAAATATGCCGACGTTTCTATGTCCCATATGAGACATCTTTATCAGGGTGATGACATAAATTGAAAACACAAGGTATTATAAAGCGGGGCATCGAAACATGGGCATATTATAAAAAAAGACTGCTGGAAGAGCTTAAAACGCGGAATGTCCGTTTTTTAGCACTCGACTTGTTTCAATCATATTGCGACACAACGTTTGGTTTTGTTAAAAGAGCATACCGGTATATTTCGATATGAATGATAAATTGATTTTTTCAAATCATTACTTTTAGTCGGCTGCGTGGTTAAGTTACGGTATAACTGCAGTGTGAAACAATTTCCCTTTACTTATTTACTACCGCCTTTTATTTTCCACGGTTACACCACACGATGCTTAATTTCTGAATTTTGGGGGGGGGGGTGACTATTTGCCCATATCTGTTAGTTACGTTGATATCTGTTAGTTACCCATATCTGTGAGTTAACTGTACCCGACAGAACGTATATCGACGTATAATCTGTACACGCATGGGGGGGGGGTGGAAAACGGACGTGTCCAACCAGCGGAAGGGGATATTACTCAGTAAAAAATAATTACCAAGTTTCGGTGATGCAGGCAATTAGAACGTGATCTGATTTCACGACATGACTCAGAAAAATTTTCCTTTCACGCTGAAAAGTAAACAAGTTTCTTCATGTCACTAATTGTTTTGCCAACAAACGCAGAATATCCGGGGGGGGGGTGTAAATACGGTATGCCGACGTTTCGACGTCCCATACGAGACACCTTCATTAGGGTAATGACATAATTTGAAAACACAAACTTACTATAAAGCGGGACATCGCAACGTCGGAATAATATAAAAAGACTACTAGAAGAGCTAAACACGCAAAATGTCCGTTTTTAGCACACGGCTCGGTTCAATCATATATTGCAAACTTTTGTTTTGTTAAAAGAACATGGCGGTGCATTTCGATCAGAAAAAAGTTTTTTTTTCAGCTATTTTTCTCTACGATTTTTTTATTTTGTTTTTAATTTCTTGCTTAGAACTATTGTGTTCATTTGTTTCAGAGTGTTATTCTATATTTTGTGGTTGTTTGGGCGCCTAAATCTGCATACCTTATGTTGACCACCATTTGATATGAACGAACACCCTACCCAAATAACTACAAGTTTGACTAAATAAACGCTTGAAAAGTTTAATAGGCCATAATCCGTTTATCAGGCGAATACACATAATTGAATATTTGTGATAAAACAGCTAGGCAGGTTTAAGTTATCACAAAATTTGACAAGTTATCACAAAATAGTTTCAATACAGTGACATGTTTGTATAGATGTTAGATGTTTTGGCTTGGTTTCTTCAAAAGTTTGCCAGTAGAAACCCGGAAACGATTGCTCCAATCATAGGGGGGGGGGGTATTTTTTTCTTCTCGCCTATTTTAATTTTCTTGCTTAGAACTACTGCGATCGTTTGTTTCAGGGTGTTATTCTATATATTTTGGTTGTTTGGGCGCCTAAATGTACATACGTTGTATTAACACAACTTAGTATGAACGAACACCGTACCTAAATACCTACAAGTTTGACGAAATTAATAGCTGAAAGTTCAATAGGCCAAAATCCGTTTATTAGGGATACACATAACCAAACATTTGTGGTAAAACAGCACGGCATGTTTAAGCATATTTGAAATCGTAAACAGGACTGGTCACAAATAAGTTATAATGCAGTGACATGTTTATAGTCTTTCTTTGCGGTATTCTTTCTTTAATAGTTTGCCAGCAGAAACCCGGAAACGATTGCTCCAATCATAGCAAGGAGGCTTATCTTCACACTGTTTCAGCTGTTGCACCCATCTGCCGGACACAAAACATTAATTAAGTCTGTGTGAACATAAGGTATCAGTTTAGTAACTTGATGTGAAAAAAAATAAAACTGTTACCAATCAGGGGGGGGGGGCAGCAGTTGCACCCATCTGCCGAACACAAAACCACATTTAGGGATGTGTGAACATAAAGTGTCAGTTTAGTAACTTGATGTGAAAAAAAATAAAACTGTTACCAATCAGGGATTTTACCTTTTACGGCGCAAATTATTTAAACAGGTTTTCCTCCGAATGTTTTTTGTATATGCCACATGCGAGTTGTAAACGGGCCTGAAATTGGAGCCCGAACCCGATTCGTTTTTAGAAGCCCGTTTAGGCCCGAAAGGTTGATTGACAGGCCTATACATTGAAGCACCAGGAAACACTATAGACAATTGGTCTTGAACAAGGCGTTTTAGGGCTGTTTGACATTAGGTCAGGTACAGCAACTGGCTACTTACCTAGTTAAGTTTACTAAAAAAAGCTGACACAGAGTGTAAAGTCCGGCCCGACAACTCCGTGCTAGTCACGATCGAAAACGGACGTGCGTATGTAACAGACGAAAAATTACCAATTACCAAGTTTCGGTAAGTTACGCAATTCCAACATGATTTGAAGAGACAATACACAGACTTATTCCCCTTCTCGTTGAAACGTGATAAGTTTCAACATGCCGCTTACCAACAAAACGTAGAATATCCGGTTCTTCTGCACACGACTTTGTTCTCTCAAATTTGCGACATCGAGCTCTACCAACTGAGCTACACAGGCTCAGTGGAGAATCGGTCGAAAGTTGAGTTACAAGCACCGTTGCCTGCCTCGTATGCTACACATATCAGCTTCGTAGTAGGGGATCGCCAGGCAGGCATCGTCGGTGCTTGTAAATTAAATTTCGACGGTTTTACCACCGACCTTGTGAAGCCCAGTTGGTGGGGGGGGGGGGGGGGGGGGGGGGGGGGGGGGGGGGGGGGGGGGGGGGGGGGGGGGGGGGGGGGGGGGGGGGGGGGGGGGGGGGGGGGGGGGGGGGGGGCTGATTCGGTACAACGCCTCTAAAGAGCCTGGTGTATTGTGAATTATAAAAAAGTGATCCAGCTTCAACATAACGCTTAATATTTTGCCAACGTATGTACAGGACTGTGCATTTGGTTTTTGCGTTGTTAAAAGAACATCGAAAAAAAGATTTCTTGCTTTGTCAAGATTTTTTTTTCACAATTTTTTGCACAAAACTATACAAACTAACTAAATATCAGTGTTGGCCGTCACGTGCTTGGAAAACCTAAGGTGGGCACCATCCCGCCGCTGCCTAACCCGCGCCTTTGTGTGTGTCTATATGCTTGTAGTTACTTGGGTGCGGTGTTTGTTTACATTAAATTATGGTCAACACAAACTATGCAGGTTTAGGCAGCACATCAACCAACGCAAATTTATTAACAATCTGAAACAAACGATCGCAATAGTTCTAAGCAAGAAAGACTTTAGTTAAACAACTTACTGACGATACGGCAACAAAACGTGCCTTAAAATTGCAACCTGTTTTGGCTAGTTCCCTGATTGTGACACCAAACACACAATTGTTTCACCATTATTGTGGACAATGCAAATGTGTTGTCATAATGATGTTTATGTCGTTCCTCGCTTTAGTGACGTTACAATCAGCTCAGTTTAATTTTACGTTCGACACCTTGCGTTATTGTTAAACTCGGCGCGGGGGGGGGGGAGCTAGTGCCTTGTTTATGACACCAAACACACAATTGATGGACCATTATTGTGGAAAATGCGAATGTGTTGTTATAATGTTGTTTATGTCGTTTCTCGCTTTAGTGACGTCACAATCAGCTTAGTTTAATTTTACGTTCGCCTCCTTGCATTTTTGTAAAACTCGGCGCGTGTGACTACAAGTTTGACGAAATAAATGCATGAAAAATTCAACAGGCCATAATCCGTTTATTAGGCGAATACACAATTGAAAATTTGTGGTAATACAGTAAGGCAGGTGAAGAAAACAAATAAATTATAATACAGTGACATGATTTATAGAACTTGGTTTCTTTAATAGTTTGCCAGTAGAAACCCGGAAACGATTGCTCCAATCACAGCGAGGATGCTAATCTTCACACTGTTTGAATCGTTGCAGAGGTCTGCAAAAACAAAAATAGGGGGGGGGGCTGAAAAATTGTGGTAATACAGCAAGTCACGTGAAGAAAACAAATAATTTATAATACATTGACATGATTTATAGAACTTAGTTGCTATAAACGTTTGCCAGTAGAAACCCGGAAACGGTTGCTCCAATCACAGCGAGGATGCTTATCTTCACACTATTTGAGCCGTTGCAGAGGTCTGGAAATAGAAATACATAAATAGGTCTGTGTGAACATACCGTGTCACTTTAGTAACTTGATTTGGAAAAACAAACAAAAAATAACTGTATCCAATCAGAAGTTTCCCCCTTTTAGCGCTGGGGGGGGGGCCGCGATCACCACAACCGCGCGCTTTATGCTGAAGTGTCCTATTTAACAAAGTGCTTTAAACCGGACTCATTCACCAATTTGGTACATAAATATACTGTGAGGCAGCTTGCCCAAAAACTGGCAAGTCGGTCGCTTGTGCATTTGTCCCCACGTTTAAAACATTATGGGGGGGGGGATAACGTGTCAGTTTAGTAACTTGATTTGGAAAAAAAACAAAAAATAACTGTATCCAATCAGAAGTTTCCCCCTTTTAGCGCTTGAATCTGACGCTGCATTATTACGTCATAAATGTTTGATTCGACATTAATTGTCACAATCACGTCACATTCAAACACGCGTTCCGGCAACAAATATGATGTATATTTCATGTTTAGTTAAATATGAAATTAACCACGTACCTGTTTTGCAGTAGTATGTGCAGTGGCCATTGCTACATCCGCGATCACCACAACCGCGCGCTTTATGCTGAAGTGTCCTATTTAACAAAGTGCTTTAAACCGGACTCATTCACCAATTTGGTACATAAATATACTGTGAGACAGCTTGCCCAAAAACTGGCAAGTCGGTCGCTTGTGCATTTGTCCCCACGTTTAAAACATTATTTATCTCAAGCGCATAACTAGACTAAATTGGACCTTTTTTTCCTATAAATACAATGTATTTCTTACGGGGCTAAACCGAAGTTTTTATTTCTTATTATTCGTCTCCTAAGACAGGGCTGTCCAAACTTTTTCAATGGGGACCAATTTTTATTAGGTGTAGACCCGGGGTGCCCAACCTTTTTTGACTCGAGATCGACTTTTGAGGTAGTTCAACTCTCGAGATCTACCATTCCAATACAAATTAGCAAAGACATAGCGAGTAACAGAACAAAGTAACAATTACTACTGCAACTATTACTTTTGTATTGTTACAAAGCGCCTACTTATGAACTTATTAACATCTCTTATGATTAATTCACACCATAAAGTCATCTATATACAGCAACGCGTTACAAAGCAACTATTTTAAATAAGTTTCAGCAACCCTCGCGATCGACTTGAGATCAGTCCGAGATCGACCAGTCGATCGACGGGTTGGGCACCCCTGGTGTAGACCAACGTTTTATTTTGCGGAGTTTTTGACTGGACAATTATAACACAAATACACGCGATTTAAAGAAAAATTTAAGCTTTTGTTGCCTCAGAACCATGTATACTTTCTCTTTATCAGTAAATAAAGTTGCATGTAGAGCTTTTGTGTGAAGTCGCAAGTCGCCACAACCCAAAAACTTAATTCCAACTTGGTCAGGCCATACGCAACACAATTTCTAGTGGTGGGATTCAGGCGGTTCGCACCGGTTCTATAGACCCGTCTCACGAAATTTTACGAGATCAGCGAACCGGTTAGCATTACTGGTTACTGCCAATGGACTTTTTGTAACAGAACCGGCTGAAAAATATGACTTTTGTGACAGAACCGGCTGACAAACAATTTGGTTCTCATCACTGATTTTAACCAATCGCTGACTTAAAATGCCGCCGCGAGCAGCGCTTTGGACACCCCCGCCCTAAGAGATATATAATAAAATATTGCGCGGATTACCACACAGAATAATATCGCATCTTTACCTTCAAAGTTTGTGACCAATTTGCCACATTCGTGAATGTTGGGTCCACAATCTTTAAGATACTTAGAAGGAGGCGGTACTTGAGTTCAATCAGGCCAACCAGTACTTGTTTTTTTGTCGTAGGTATTTTGCAAGCCTGGAGCGTATGTGCACTCATAACATTTGATCGCATTGCCTGAAATACGAAGTTAGACTGTTTCTTTTTCTATTAATGACGTCATTTATGTAAAATTCGCTACTATTTAAAAATATTCTCTAACGTAAGAAACGTTTTTTGAACCATTTAAGATTTTTAAATTCATTAACAGGTTTCAAGTTTAATTTTTATATATTTTTTTAACATTTTATTTGGAACGCCAAATTACCTGCGACAAACCAAGCTGCGAAGAAGAAAAGCACTTTGCAATTCATTTTCAATTTCACAAAGAATTTTACAACTGATATTTTAGATAACCTACAAAATAAAACATTCAAAAAGTAAATCAAACACATTTCAAGCCTAGAAAATTAAATAATTTCAAAGTTTTTGACAAACTTTAGCCCAGTGCAAACAAAACTGTCACACTACTACCAAACTAAGACACTGATGATAAAAGCAAAATGTATTTGTTTTCGTAAAACAAGTAAAATACAGCGACCAATTTATTGATTATTTTTTCTATCACCAAACTAATTCAGAAACTTTTTGGTTGTTAATTACTAGTCTAAGTGCAACTAAAGCAACAGTTTTCCAAACTACAATATTTCTTTTGAGCTTGCAAAACTCACAACGCTGCTTCACATTTAGCTTTCGAATTCTGCTAAAACCCTTATTTTTATGCACACAATGAAGTGAAACCCATTGTAATTTAATGTGGTATTTATTTTTTTCCATCTTTGAGCAACTTGGTAATTTATTGTCATTAAGAATTGCGTGTCTTGCTGCACAATTGGTAAGGTACGAAAACAAATAAATGATTGATGTTGCTTTATCGCTATTCCTTATTCCTGAATCAAAACAACAACCATATATGGACAAAATATAAGATTAGAGCGCGTATAATGCCACAAGATTAATGTACAATTTTATTTCACTGTAAATCACACTGTCAAATGCATCTGAAAGAATGGGGTATAAGTACGCACAATTAAATGATCAAAATGATAACTTTAGTAATAGATCAAAACCATCAACAGCATGTCTTAAACTGACGATCACTGTTTGCCTTTTTAACTTCAATACACTAAAACCAATAGACTGTAAATCCTTGGTTAAACAGAATCAGTCGGTTTTAAATGAAGGAATATATATTTCGCCTATGTGGCATCATCAGTTCCTGTAACCGAAATACAATACGATATAAAAATGATTGCTGAAACAAACACGATAAAATAAATAAA
>QLIY01003047.1:0-14356 GCA_003260075.1 Phallusia mammillata | reverse complement strand
ACGTCGGAATAAAAATACGTTTGCCAGAAGAGCTCTATAGACTTGATAAGGTTGAAGTAAACGTTTGGCAACTGGAATCTTGCTTCTTAGTCTTCTGCTCATCAAAATCTGTGCAGGTGAGTATTTCAAGAGCACCGGCAACGGAAAATTATTTTTTGATATGTTGTTTGTTGTATTTTTATAAACACGATTTCAGGTTTAAAATTACAAAAATCGATGTTATTAGTCAAATAGATACGTTTAAAAACTTAAAACACTGACACCTTGCGGATATTTTGTTACATTGTCCAGACGTCATGTGACGTCACCTCGTACCAACTTGGTCTGGAGCGTGTTTGTCGTCGGTGGTTGTTAACATTCAGCGACGCTAATAACGTTAGTCAGTTAAAGTACTTTGGTGTGCAAAAACGCCTGCAGTGTGTTCTGTGTATGGTTGCGATCCGAGAGGAAACAGATATACGGCCTACAGAAAAAATGTTTGTAATAATACAAACAAATGGCACTACAACGCCTCGTTATGCATGTATTTTTGACTGAAATTTCGGACCCTTGAATCCAGCATACTCGTCAGAAGGATAAGTACTACGAGCTTTGATTACGACGCATGCTGGCAATGTAACCCTAAAGTTTTTTCCAAGTCTTCCCCAGCACCATTCAACAAATTTTCTGTAGGCTGTATATCTGTAACGCCTAAATATATAGCAGTTGCTGGTTGCATGTGCTTAGTAAAACTTACTCGTGACGGGTGTTACCCCCATCATGGATTCCGAATTGACGTTTAAATCGATAATATGCTGTTTCTAATGCATACGCATTAAGACAAATGGGTACAAATCCAGGATGGGGAGTTATACAAAGCAGATTCGACTCAGCATAACTGCTGTTGCACTTTACTAATTTCATGGCAACAAACGCATGATTTCTCTCCACCATTATCACACAGTTTGTACATAAACACCTACAATAATACTAAACACCTACAATAATACTGTTAAAACTAAAGTTAGCTCAGCAAGGCAAGACTGTTACCAATTTGCTCCATTTGCATTTGAAGGCTGGCTGACTGTGGTTCTCGTCCACGCTTAGTTCATTATCTTGGTACTGTGGTTCAAACGAATAGCCTACAATATCTCCTTAATCCACAAGAGCATAACTATCTTCTTATGATTCGCTTGAGCTCATGGTTAAAATAGTCAGTACTTTTGTTCTAGTGTGGAGACTGCATACGGTACGGTAAAAATATCTTTTGTAAACAACAAAACATCTACATCTTTAAGCCAACAGTTGTTAGTTAATTCTTAAAAAATGTACGCATCAAAGCTAAAACAAGCAACAAAAACAACAGCTGACCATCGATCGGCATTGTTAGAAGTTGGTACGACGAGGTGACGTAACAATCGCTGCTGTATTTTAAACCAAGGTGTCGCTCGAGAGCACTTTGTTTGATTGAATATCTCGAAAACGACAAATCATAGGGGGAAAAATTAGTGATACGAAATTCCCGAAGTACGGCAATTCTAAATTGCTGAAATGTAGAAAAAGTCACATCGTCGCTACCGGGGCCCTTTCAGACCGGTAACTTGGAGTATTGCGATACTCTAGCAGTGCTAAGTAATGATCATTACCTTCACTGCTGGCTTTCTTTAATAGATTCTTTAGAGTTCGCACAGTTTTCTCTGCTTGACCATTCGAGTGCGGATAAGTTGGTCTTGATGTTGTAGCTGTGATTCCCCAATTCTTTGTAAATTGTAGAAACTCCTTGCTACGAAAAGACATATTATCACTTACAATTTCTCTGGGTATACCATGTCTTGCAAAAATGCATTTTGTTTCTTCAACAACAGTCTTTGCAGTTTTGTCAACAAGTGGAACCATTTCTGGGTACTTAGAATGATAATCAACAATAACTAAATAGTCCTTGTTCTTAAAAGTCATGATGTCCACACCAATTTTTTTTTTAAATCCATCTGGAATTTCATGGCACATCATCGGCTCTCGCTGTTGATTTCTTAGGTACTTACAACATGTGGTACATTTTGAAACCAAAAAATTTTTCTTCATACTTTGAAGAGGTCACAGGTAGACTTGCAATGAGAGTATGAATCACCTGTTCTATATCATCTCTCATTCTTCTTTTTCTAGATAGGCTCTTGACAATGTATATGCTAGATCAGAGCTCTTCAACCGGGGTTCCGCGGAACCCTGGGGTTCCATGTAACACCCACAGGGGTTCCCCGGGGGGGGGGTGTCCTCTATGTCTTTGGACATTCTTGACCAATATAGAATTTCTCTTGCTCGCGATTTGCATTTGGTTATGCCCAGGTGACTCTCATGTATGAGTTTCAGCATGTATGGTCGAAGTACTTCAGGAATGACTATTCTGTCATCTGCAAATACAATTCCATCAGCTGTGTGTAGAACATCTCGAATATTCCAGTAACTGCTAGCACTAATCTCAACGTTCTGTCTTGAACGTGGCCATCCATTTTGACAATAGTATTGCACTTTTTGCAAAGATGAATCTGCTTCTGTAGCACTCTGGATTTCTTCATACTTTGAAGAGGTTACAGGTAGACTTGCAATGAGAGTATGAATCACCTGTTTTATATCATTATTCAGGTTGTTGTCTGATTCTTCTTTTTCTAGATAGGCTCTTGACAATGTATCTGCTAGAACAGAGCCCTCAACCGCAGAACCCTGGGGTTCCGTGTTACACCCACAGGGGTTCCGCGAGCTCTTAGGGTTGGTTCCCGGGGTTTCGGGATTTCAAGTCAAAGCCACTGGTACCTTATAACAAATTGTTTTTATCCATCATTTTAAGTTTTTCCAGTTATACTGAGCAACTCGTTTGTAACATAACAGACACGACGATTCAGTCCATTGACTGACTTAAACATCTTGTTTGCCTTGTGTATTGCACACAGTTTAGGCATAATTATAACAAAGTGAGAAAATGGGATGACTCTTATTTGGGATGTTTTTTTTTTGTTGCTTGATGACCAAATTCAGAATCTGACTCCTCAGCCTGAGTGTCTGATTTGCCATAAAAGGCTTTGTAATTCTGCCCTAGCTCCAGCAAAATTACAGAGACACCTGGAAAGCAGTCATTCTTCGTATGCAATGAAAACAATTGCGTACTTTGCCCAAATGAAATCCAGAGTTCGCGAGCAAAAAAAGGCATTTTGTGGGAACAGTGCAAACTGATCAAAATTTGTTGCTAACTTCTTATCGACTCCCCCATAATATTTTTGAAACAAAAAAAAAAGGGGGGGGGGGGGGGGGGGGGGGGGGGGGGGGGGGGGGGGGGGGGGGGGGGCAAATAGTTGCAGACCAGCTTCTTGACGAAAAGACCGCACGCAAACTGCGACAAATTCCTCTGTCTGATACATCTGTAAGCAGAAAGGGGTTTCATATGGCCGAAGACTTATTGGAACAACTGTTGGGAAAACTTGAAAAAGCACCATGTTTCGGACAACAACTGGATGAATCCACTGATGTAGGGGGTCGAGCACAACTACTGGTGTTTATAAGAATGCCCGATTTGGATTCGTTTACGGTTGTCGATGAATATTTATGCTCTGTAGACTTGGGTGTGACCACCACTGTTGATCAGATTTTCTGCACACTTTATGGCGGAACATTGTATACCTTGGAAAAAGTGTTGTTTTCTCACTACAGGCGGAGCAGCTGTGATGACCGACGGTTTTCGGGGGTTGGAGTTAGAACAAGCGGTTGATAATGACTGTGTCTTAAGGCATTGTATCATTCATCGTGAGGCATTGGCTGTAAAGCCTCTTAGTAACAAAAAGAGTGTAAAAACAGAACTTGAATTGACTTTGGACATAATTGTAAAAACAGTAAACTACATAAAGTGTGGTGGCAAAGGAAAATCTGCAATAATGTTTTGACAACTTTGCGAAAACATGGATTCTGACTGACAATATCAAATTTTTGCTGCATACCGAAGTTTGTTGGCTGTCTCGTGGAAAAGTTTTGGCGCGTGTGTTCAACTTACGAAAATAAATTTTAGCATATACCTTAGTAATTCAATTCAGTGGTTTATTTGTCCCGAGACATTGCACAACGAGAAAAAAAACGAAATTGCACAACAAAAGTATCTGCGTGACGGGTCAGTGAAAGGCCAATCATTGACCGCCAAGTCATTGACGATTGTTTATTCAGTAGCGAACTACGAAAAAGGACAATTAGCGCTCACCTAGACCAGAAGAGTGACTAGTAAGCAAACACATCAGTTTGCAAAGAATTTTCTTGACGGGTCTCTGAACTGGCGTATTTTGCTTCAGTATTCAATTTGCACTCTACCATTTTGCAAGGTAACGGATCTGACATATTTTCTCAAGTTGGTAAAATTGACACTTTTCAAAGTTTCCAACAACGATTCTGCTTTTCAGTTTTTCTTAAAGAATCGCAAAACTGAAGACACAGAAGCAGGGTCGGATTTAGACCATGGGAGGCGGCCCCAGGCTATTCCATTTGTGAGGCCCCTCCTTATTTTTGATCTCAGAATTTCTCTCTGAACCAGGGGTTCCCAACCTTTTTACGATCTCGTACCACTTCTTGCAGAACAACTAATTTGATTGAATCATATTTTATTTAGAAGAATAATCACCTACTAAAATAACACTAAAGCACCACAACTGAATTGAATGAGATTTTTGTTTACCGTAAACAAAATATAAAGTTGCGAGAAACCAGGCTTTTGTTAAAAAAGGAAGCTACTCGCGTACCACCTGAAAAACCTTCGCGTACCACTAGTTTCCAACCTTTTTGTAATCACAGACCCCTTTCATAAATTTTATACATCCGCGGACCCCAATGTTATTTAGTCTTGTTATATGTTTTTCGTTTCCTGCGTTATACGTTATTATACTTTCGCTTTTTGGGCCATCACGGTCCTTAAATCTCAATAAACTACTGTACTGTAGCGGTCAACGCAAGAAAGAGATATAATATTTTGGACAGGTGTACAATGCTTGAAACAAGACACTATAAGTTCGATTGTTTGTGAGTTGTGATGTCACAAGGGAGGTAATAATCACACAAAAAGTAAGTTTTCCTTATCCAGAAGTTTGATAAACAGTTTGCACTTGTATGCAGGATTGTAAAACGGCTTGGAAACGTAAAACATTTTACTGTTGGGTAATGGTACTAAGAATGTTTGCCTCCACAACCCCCCTCACGGACCCCTTGGGCTACAGCAGTGGTTTTCAAAGTATGGGTCGCGACCCAAACATGGGTCGCGCAGGGTCAAAAAATNAGTATGAGAGCCAATGCGACGACATAAGAGCCCATGGGACGATATAAGGACCTATAGGAGAGTATGAGAGTCCGTGGGACGACATAAGATCCCATGGGACGATATGAGAGCACATGGGACAATATGAGAACCCATGGGACGATATGAGGATCTATAAGAAGTGTGAGAGCCCATGGGAGCGTGTGAGAGCCTATTGGACAACATGAGGACCTATAGTAAAGTTTGAGAGCCCATGGGATAATATGAGGACCTATTTTGAGAGTCCATGGAACAATATGAGGACCTATAGGAGAGTGCAAGAACCCATAGGAGCGTGTGATGGAATGATATGGCAATTCTTAAATCGATATCCCAGAGAATGATATTAGAGTCTAGAGTCTATTTAAAAATATAATAGCGTAGACCACCGCAGCTCAATAAAGCATATCTGTTTTAAACCAAAGTCTCTGTTTTGACAACAATAAATGCGCACGAGTAGCCTAAATCAGCAATAAGCGAAATTTACACGTGAAGAAGAACAAGAAACGAAATGTAAACGAGCAATTCAATAATAAAAGAAATGTACACGTGCAATTCAATAACAAACGAAATGTACACGTGCAATTCAATAACAAACGAAATGTACACGTGCAATTCAACAATAAACGAAATTTACACTAGTAATTCAACAATAAACGAAATGTGCACGTGCAATTCAATAACAAACGAAATTTACACGAGCAATTCAACAATAAACGAAATGTACACGTGCAATTCAACAACAAACAGAATTTACACTAGTAATTCAACAATAAACGAAATGTACACGTGCAATTCAATAACAAACGAAATGTACACGTCCAGTTCAATAATAAACGAAATTTACACGTGTACTTCAACAGTACACGAAATGTACACGTGTATAAGAACTAAAAAAAGTAATTTTTTGAGGTGGTTCTGTTCGCTCTTGATCGACGTTTTTGATGTGGCTTTTTGTCCGCGGTATTTATAAACGGCACCGAAAGTTTGCCATCTGATGATGTTACGTGCCCGTCCTTTTGCCTATTTTGAAAAAACATCTTCTCCTTGGTCAATTGGCTCTGTGGCGACAACTTAGCCCATTGTGCCATAGGCATAGCATAACGTTTCCATTGACCAAAAAACAAGTATTCTCCCATTCCATAAATACATTTCCAACTCTTTTTGCTGATTTTTACCAAATTTGTTATGATATCAATTAAATCTGGAAGTGATCGGCTTTTCCAGTTAGAAGCAGATTTCAGAACGTGATTAATTGATTCAGAATTGTTGTTTGTGCAATCTTTTCCGATTCCCTCCGAGATTTGTGGACAAATCACTCCAGTTTCAAGCAATGGTGGCAGGCGTTTTTCGCAATACGCCACGAACTGTGGATATTCTACGTTGTTTTTTAAATGTCGTGTGCATATCAAACAGACAGGATCTTTAAATACACATTTAAGCGCTTGTGAAATCGCCTTTTCGTCATCAGATCCGAAGACTAATTTTGTAGAAGAATGAAAACCAATCGCAATTGCAATTTCTGAAAAAAATCTTTGAAAAGCAACTTTAGTAGAGCACCCATGTATTAGAATGGGGCCGAATAATATTGGACGATCTCTGGCTTTCTGTCTAACTATGCCATCATGCTTAAAATAAGTCGCGGTAACAAAGCACTTGCCGAGGTTGTATGTCTTGTCAATTCCTAAAACTGCAGTTCCCTCGCAGCACATTGCCTTCAAAAGATCCATCATGTCGGAATTAAAAAGAACAATCGATGGAACCTTCTCTTCACTGTGATAAACAGCTCGCACCAAAGGATGAGAGTTCGATGCCATGTTTATTACGTGCAATTGCTCATCGGCAAAGTTTCTTGTCTGTGGTCCACTTTTTGTTTGATTTTGACTTTTCTGCTGTTGCTTAACATTTTCTATTTGTTTTTTGTCCCTCACGCCGCTGGGGGACGGAAATTCCTGCTCTAAAATATTATATATGTCAGCCATGGGCTCTTATATCGTCCAATGTGCTCTCATATCGTCCCATGAGCTTTTATCTCGTCCCATGGGCTCTCATATTGTCCCATGGGCTCGCACACTCTCCTATAGGTCCTCATATTGTCCAATGTGCTCTTATGTCGTCCCATGGGCTCTCATATTGTCCCATGGGCTCTCATATTGTCCCATGGGCTCGTACACTCTCCTATAGGTCCTCATATTGTCCCATGGGCTCTCATGTCGTCCCATGGGCTCTCATATTGTCCCATGGGCTCGCACACTCTCCTATAGGTCCTCATATTGTCCCATGGGCTCTTATGTCGTCCCATGGGCTCTTATGTCGTCCCATGGGCTCTTATATCGTCCCATGGGCTCTTATGTCGTCCCATGGGCTCTCATATCGTCCCATGGGCTCTCATATCGTCCCATGGGCTCTCATGTCGTCCCATGGGCTCTTATATTGTCCCATGGGCTCTCATATCGTCCCATGGGCTCTCATATCGTCCCATGGTCTCATCGGCCTTAGGGTTCTGATATCGTCTTATTAGTTACCATATCGGCCCAGTGGTTCTCATATGGTCGCATGGGCTCTTACGCGCTACCATGGGCTCGTATCGTCCCATTGGCTCATCCTAAATGGCAGTATGATCGCAGTACACGTGCNAATATGTTGAAATCGCTAACTGCGACTATAAGTTACTTAAATGAAACATTACCATTTTTTTTAAATGTTGTCTAACTGAAATACTTCGACCTTTTTCGGGGGGGGGGGGCATGGGCTCTTACGCGCTACCATGGGCTCGTATCGTCCCATTGGCTCATCCTAAATGGCAGTATGATCGCAGGTGCGGTCACATGCGGCCACATGCGGTCACATGCGGTCACATGCGGTCTCATGCGGCCCCATGCGGTCACATGCGGCCACCTGCGGTCACATACGGTATTTAGTACCACCGAGGAAAAGCTATCAATTATCATGCCCAAACTATGACTTTGTGATTCATTTTCGTTGTAAAAAGGAAGCACAAGGTTTAATAATCTGGTTTAAATTTAAGTGAGAGTGTTGTAAATTTTAAAGCTTGAAGGAGTTTTGCACTTTAAAAAAGGAATTTATAAGCTATTTGCCTGCAAATAAAGCAGCAAGTGTAGCAGTTAAGAAACTGAAAGACAAATAATAGTCTGTACACAAAAATTGAAAGAAAAGATGTTAAAATAAACAAGTTCTGACACAAATGCAAAGTGGTTGGTAAATTTGTCAGTTATGATACCAATAAACAGCTGTATGGCTAGTTTTTTTTTGTGACAATAATCTGTGAAGTGTCATAGAATATGTTGAAATCGCTAACTGCGACTATAAGTTACTTAAATGAAACATTACCATTTTTTTTAAATGTTGTCTAACTGAAATACTTCGACCTTTTTCGACTCATTACTTTTTTTTCTTATTGTTTCTTCTATATTCTTGTTGTGTTTTACCGTATTTACAAACGCTTTGTTTCGAGCCTGTGTAACGTGTGTTTTTATTCCACATTAATACTGCATGTTATGGTGTTTATCCGTCGCTGTGCAAGTAAAATACACAAATGATATCGTCTGCTGTTTACACTCGTGTACATTATTGCGTCACAAAAATTACGTCACAACGGAATTGCTAATTAAGATTTGTATTACTTGTTTTTCTACACAAAACAATGGCTAGAAAAATTTAAATGTGGCTTTTCTATAGCCTATATTGCCAACATATATATGTTCAATATAGGCTAAAATTTGGAGCAGCACCCCCACAAATTTTAGGCACGATCGAGCCGTCACTGGTTGTTACCCACAAAATGTTTTGATGGATATCAATTACCCCTTTTTAGAAAAACATCATCTAATATAGCTTGCAATCCAAAATAAACCCACAGAAAAACAAAGTCATTATTTATTGTACATTCAAAGGTTCATTTCAAATGCAGTTAATGGGAAGGTTGATACTGCTTTTTAGCTACTAAGCNATGCAGTTAATGGGAAGGTTGATACTGCTTTTTAGCTCAAAATCTATGTTACCCCTTTTAAAATGCCAAATTACCCCTTTGGGGGTAATTACACACAGGTTAAGAACCACTGGTCTAGAGTCTATCGTTGCGGGCGCTATTGTGTTGTCATTGTCCTAGTGTGCCAGTTTGATCGCATCGCCGTTGCCCGTTGCAGTGTTCATTGTTTTATCTATAGGAATTAGTCACAGCGAGTTAATGCCTTTCCCCCGATCATTGTAACGCATGGTATATAAGCGCCCCCGTCTAACAAGATAAAATAGAATAACGATGTACTAATACAGAAATCGTCCTGATCCACGGGTGCTCAACAGACGATTCCAGTCACATATAGGCTATTGACTTTAATTAGCTGACAAATTCAGCACACACTTAAATCAGTCTGTGTATTTATTATTGCAAAACCATAGGACTGAAGATGCCATATATTCCCAGTCAGAAATTTATGTCCGGGCCAAGCACAATTATGTTTGGTAACGNCAAGTCAATTAGACGATATGGAATTAAACGATGGGGACGATATGTTCGACGAAGAAGGAGGAGGAGGAGGCCCTCCTGCCAAACAAGCAAGGCTCGGACAGAGTGTCGCGGGGAACTCAGGCGGGGGAAGGTCTGGAACCCGTACCACCCAACTAATCCTACATGCGTATACACCATGGTCACAAAGGGATTCATCTGGTTTTACAAGGGAACACCAGAGACAAACTGGGCACCGTGGATCAATTGGCAAAGTCAGACGTCGAGTGAAGGCTATACTTACCCGTCGATCGCAAACCAATCCATAGTACATAGTGATGTCATATCACGGCAACTGTGCATGGGGAGGGATCGAGGAACAACAGCAGGGCGCAGATGGAAAGTCTATGGACCGCAAGGCTTAACTAGCTATAACGATCTAGACCAAATCATATCAACGGGAATGGGATCTCAATACGAGATGTTTAAATGTGCCGACTGGAACGTCGTACTGTGGCCAGCAGCATGCCTCAACAGGCAGGAAGATAGTGGTAGAACATTACCCATGGTATATCTTGATGTGGCATGGGACACCGATAGTATGGTCATGGATAACAAATTCGATTTTGGACTCGTAGCATCACATGTATTCGACAGTCAAGCCATAGAGTTTCCACTACAGTCATTTCCTAATATGACACGATACCAGCTGGGAGATGATCACACCGTCATAAAAATAAAGTTCCTCCAGAGGGATACGCATACAACATGTGTAGCAACTGGGACATCAACAAACGATACTGCAACAACCATGGACGAAACACCGTGGTATGATGTCACACAAGGGAAAGCACCATCCGGGAAACTAATGCACACACAGATGCATGTATATGAAGAATCTATTAAAAAGAACCTGTGTGCACCAGCATACAATAAGGAAGGATCGGGATCAACTGAAGTGTATAATACTAAAACCGATAATTACATCACAATACCATATACTATGACAGCCAAAGTCGTATTGTGCAATCCACGTTAGTACCGGTACCACTTAAAATCAGTACCGATGATGTGGTACCGGTACCAACGAAAGTGTATATATGTGATGTTGTGTTGATTTTTCGTTCATTACAAAATGTATAACCACAAGTTACCTGCTTCTTCTACTATAGAAAGTATAGCTAAGAACTATTATAAGAGTGATCTTAATAAAACTGTAGCAGAAAACAACGCTGTGTTGAAAAATTTGCAATACGAGCTATATCACCAGTACAAAAATGAACTTGCCGAGCGAAGAAAATACAAACTACCGCGCCCGAAAATGGGCCTTTACAACCGATGCGGAAGTGGAGGGGATCCACCAGATCCCAAGTGGAGTTATATATCTCGGGAATGCGGAACGGGGCCAGTCGAACCAGGGCCACCGTCATGGATTATTCACAAGTGTGAATCAAGATGGGAGTGGCAGGCCAACAGCTCTGACCAAAAAAAGTGTAACAAGGATCCTCACAAGCATGGGAATAAGCGTAAAGTATATCGCCCCCGTGAAGGACATGGCATCGTATATAAAGTATATGTACAAGAAAGAGGAGATAATTCCACCAGAGCTGTTAGAAAAAATACACAACGAGAAAAAACAATATGGCAACCAAAGTAGATGGCAGAAGATCGCAGAGGAGGTGGCCAATTCATTTGACACCAAACCGTCTTGCAACGCATTTAAAGAACGCCTCTTCGAGAAGGATTTCGCCTTCCCTGAAACGCTCGCAAAAAGAGCGTACAACACCGTCAACTTCGGGAAGGCGAACCGCAAGATGAAGAAGGCGTTCAGACGCGTTAACAAAAAGAAATACGAGGAGTGGAGTATTAAAGAAGGCACTGCTATCATTAACGATATCATCAATGAAGCCAAACAGACAGAATGGAATGACAGCAAGTTAAATACCTTCGAGCTGAAGATCGCTCTAGTGTGCGCAGCGCTTGAAGCAAGGAATGAGGAGCAGGACGGCATCCGCTTCGCACCCCACTTCTGTCTCCATGGGGCAGCAGGCAAGGGCAAGACCTTATTAGGTCAGTTCTTGTTCCCCATGGAGTATGCGAGTACTCTTACCAACGACTCGCAAGGAGTGGGGCAGATGGCGCTGCGCCACAAGCATAAAGTCTTAAAGATTGACGATGCGGGTTCGTCATTTTTCAATAATGACGCCCTCATAAGTGCAGTGAAGTTCATGTACCACTCAAATTGGAGTGCAAAGACCCACGGAGATCGCCAAGACAATAAGGCGATCCTAGGAATCCAATGATTAAGTTGGCAAGTCTTGGCGATCTCCAGCCAATGAAGAGGCGCTTTATTCAAGCGATGTGGCCAGAGGACGCCAAAAATCCGGAAACAGGGTCACAAAAGGAGATAAAAGGGTCTCGCACTAACGAGATAATCATAGAGTTGGCGAAAGAAGTCATGACAGAGTTGCTAAAGGAGACGCCCATAGACGAAGACATCGTAAAGATGGCCGACTATATCAACAATGTAGTCGAAGAATTTGAAGGGGCCAGCAGTGAGGACGAGAGCGACGAAGAGCCGAGTACCAGTACCTCATCACCGGTACAAAAAAGAAAGGCGGTTCCAGACAACGAAGTGCCTGAAAAAAAGAAAAAAAAACGATGATGAGGAACTGGTAACTCGGTTCGGAGATACATATGACTTTACAAAACACGCCAGGGATCCAAACGTACCGTTGAAGACAAGAAGAGAATTCAACGAGGCAAAGAAGAAGTACGAAGAAATTTTTTGATGTTTGAGGCTTGGGTCGTGAGATATTCATAAAACTCAGATTTGGGTCGCGGTCAAAAAAGTTTGAGAACCACTGGGCTACAGGTTGGGAACCTTTTCAACAATCAGGAAATACAACAATTAGTAAATTTCAATTGATAAAACGTATAATTTACCACATTAACAGTAAGCAACACAATGTCTATTAGTTATTTCAGCAACATGTCAACTACCGATACTGTTTTTTTTTGCAGAGAAGACTATACGGTACTTTAACATAGAAGCTTCCAGCAGAATGCGCGTAATAATTGCCTTTATTATGATGCAAACGACGTAATAATGAATGTTTACAACGTGGTTGAAATAGGTAGGGTTTAGACTTGTCAAGTTTTTAAAAGAACTACAAACTTCGAAACCGAATTTTGAGGCCCTAGGCCTACCTAGAGTAATTTTGTCGTTATTAAAAAACAGAAATTGCTTAAAAAATGTAGATATGTGCATGAGAATTGTAACATGGAGCCACGCTTTGCAAATAAGAAACAGGAACAAACCAGTCATTGAGTATAATATGCGTTACATTTAGGTGCTTTGGTGCGAAATACATGTTTTTATATCGAACCTTTAAACTGTACGCTGGAGCCTTGGTGGTACTTTACTTAATGATTTGTTTAAAATTGAATCCAATGGTTTGTGGTCAGTTTCCACAGTAACAAGCTCTTTTCCATAAAATGTACCGGTAAAATTTCTTTGAATCAAACACAATAGACAGCATCTCTTTTTCTATCTGTGCATAGTTGACTTCTGCCGAAGTCATGACAAGCATAAGCAACTGGTTTTCCCTCTTGGATTAAACAAGCTCCAAGACCACATTGTGATGCAACTGAGTGAATTGTAACAGGCTTAGTTACACCATAGAATGCTAGCACAGGCTGACTTGTCAACTCACATTTCAGTTGACTTAGTGCTTTATCATACTTTTCTTTCCATTTCCATGCTACATCTTTCTTCAGCAATTCTCTCAATGGTGCTGAGATACTTGATTCATTTGGCATATATTGTGATAAATACTTTGTCATCCCAAGTAAACGCTGCAGTGATGGCAGATCACTAGGTTTGGACATGTTGACAATTGCATCAATTCAACTGTTCCTTTATTGGATGTCACTTCGGATATTTTAAAACTGATGTTTGGTTTCTAAATAACATTTTTGGAAATAACTTTGTTTTCAGGGAAAACATGTCACTTCTTGCACAAAGAATTACTGGCGTNGATCACTAGGTTTGGACATGTTGACAATTGCATCAATTCAACTGTTCCTTTATTGGATGTCACTTCGGATATTTTAAAACTGATGTTTGGTTTCTAAATAACATTTTTGGAAATAACTTTGTTTTCAGGGAAAACATGTCACTTCTTGCACAAAGAATTACTGGCGTAGAACCAGAAAGTTGGAATGATCCAAAACAAACTATCAAGGAAACATTTCCTCGCAACCCAATTAAAGGGGAGTTTAGATATTATGGAGAAACTAGCAGCTGTATGCCACGATTGTTCGCCACAACCAGTGAAATTGCTTGGGAATACTCAACTTCCCTTATCACAATCAACTTCCTCATGTTCATCTACTTGGTGGTTGCCTATGTTCTAATCTACAAACAGAGCAACCGCATGAAAGGATCTAGAAGCAATGATGCCAGCTCCATAATGCAAAAGAGAATCTCGAGGTTGATTTTGACCGACTTCTGATGCTGGATTCAAATTTGTGTTATGGGATATTTGTGCAATTTTTTCAATGAAGCAGTCCAGGCTGGTTCATTTCCAGAT
>QLIY01003046.1:0-14358 GCA_003260075.1 Phallusia mammillata | reverse complement strand
TGCGGACAAAAACAATATGTGTCCCCTTCATAGAAGGGGACCCATAATCATGCAACATGTTAACAGGGTTGCTAATTTATACTTCTCCAGTCAAAATAAGGTTGTTATGAAGCTCATTTAGGACAAGATATGATTTCTCTCTTTAAAAGTACAAAACAATTGAAATCATTCTTTAGGTCGGTCAGCACCGCTACACAGAAGGTGACCCACAAATTCTCTTGTCTCTTGGTCACCTGAGTCTTAATTTATACATGACTTTAGTATTGAATGTTGAATTTATGTAAAAGCATAGAGCCAATAAATGATAAGCTGCAGACAGTGCACACTGTTGCGACCTATGAGGTCTCATCAGTTCAGCTGGTGACAAGAGATCGAGAGATGAATGGCTAAACTAGCCAATGTGAATGATCTCGTCACCAGCTGCACTTTTTAGTAGTATGCAGTCCTTTAAATAACCTAGGTAATGTTTCTGGAGTTTAGTTTTCAAAAAATGAAAAACTACTTTGTGACAAAAAAATCGTTATTAACTGTGTTTTATGATACCTACTAGCTACAAGACAGGCGACTTTCCTGCATACGGCCAGGCCAGCATAAATATTAGATCACCCTATTTAATGATTGAACTGACCATGGCCAATGACCTTTCGACATATTTTTTGGTCGCATGCAGTTTATCTTTAATGTTCAATAGCAACATTTTGCCCTTACTATACAAAACCTAAAGATTGTTTAATCAGTTTTTTATTTGTGAAAACAATCAGGCAGAAACTACTATAGCGCAACTAGAAGGGTGGCTTAGCACATTTTGTGGTTGCATTTACACTAAAACCTATTTTAAAACATTAATACATTTCCTATGCTTATTTTGTATTGGGTCCCATATTAGCCATCGTCTTTTATAACCTTAGTCGTTTCTGCAGGCAGAAACTCATGGGTCCCCTCACATGTAAAATTGAAAATAATGCATTTTAAGAGATAACCATGAGAAAGTTTTGTGTTGTAAGATAAAACACAGTGATCAGTAATGGGTCTAAATAATAATGGTATTAAAAGTACAAACTATACAAATGTGACTGAATTTGGACAATGTTTGAAATTTGCCCTACTCATTTCTATTAATTTAATTATAGAATCAGAATCATTTCAGGTTGATGATAAACAGCATAACAAAATGGTTTTTAACCTGGGGTGTTCTGGTTCCTAAAGAATTTAAGACTGGTATTTAAGGGGTGCACAAACACTGAGTCATTTTTAAAAAGTGGGGGAACCCTAGGGTCAAACTTGTGTATAATTTTTAAATAAGTTTAAAGCACTCTTTTTTGACAAAACACATGGAACAAACAAGCTTTAGACAGAAAAAATGGACAAAAACAATGTGTTCCCTGTAGGGACCAATAATAATTTGAATATAGGCTGAAACAAAATAAAACTATAATAGTGGTTTTCCTATATATTGCCAGTTTATATCTACTACAACATATTTAACGATGTATCACATATACCATTTACTATATTTATAATGGATATATATTTGGCACCTACGTTTCATTGGGTCCCTATCTTTTTCCTGGCACTTTATACCATAATTGTTTCTCCTAACATAATCTAATGGGTCCCCACACATGTGCATGTGCAATTTGGTAACAGTAAAAATAGAGCACAACCATTGTTAAACTGGAATTGTGGTTTTCCTATATATTCCATTTTACAGAAACTGTGACATATTTACGCACCATTCATTATAATTGTTAGGGATATATATTTGATGGATATATTCAGTATGGTACCAATACTTTTGTGGCCTGTTATAACATAATTGTTTTTGCTAGCAAAAACCAATGGGTCCCCACACACACATACATTTTGAGTTCGTAACAGGATAAATGGCGCATGCATAGGCTAGGTAAGAATTTGAAATGCACAGATGACATTTGACATATTAAAGAAACCTTTACAAACTTTTGTTTTATAACAGTCACGTCAATCACTCCCATTTGCATCAGATGTGCACTGAGCGACAGTCAAATATGGTCATGACGTCATACACGTCGCCTGTCCTTGCCGTGACCCCGCAGCGTTAACGTTTACAGCACAATATCACTAACATTGTAACATCTTAATTCCCACCAGTGAGAAAATGGTCTAGTGACGACTGCGTTCATGCGTGAAGCAGAGGCATTTTTTACCATGCGCCACTATCGTCAATCACTCCCATTGCGTCAGCTGTGCACTGCGTGTGCACAAATTCGACAAAAGACAACATGTAAAAACATATTTTTACTATTACTGAGCCGATTGAAGTTTTTAACAGCCAACAAGGAGAACCCTATCCACAGCTGTTTAAAATTTCAGCAGGTTAAGTTTGTATTTCTGACCTCATTAACATGTGAACAAACAAACAAAGATTGGGGGTAAAGGGGTGAAAATGGATATATACAACTTCAAGCTACAAAATACTTTAGAGTATGCTGCAATGTACCAATCAAAAAAGTATGAAACTCCAGAATTATCTGCTTTAGCAAGTATAGCCGTTTTAAAAATTTCACGTTTTGGGGGGATGTGGGTGAACCGAGGGGTCAAACAGGGTCAAAATTCACATGGACCATCTATAGACCAATATCTATAATATGTGTAAATTTGAAAAAGTTTGAACCATTCTTTCTTGACCGAAACGTGGAAACAAATCTGCGTTAGACGGGAAAAAAGAAAAAAAAATATAGACAAAAACCATATGTGTCCCCTTCAGGGAAGGGTACCCATAATTATTGTTACCAACCATAAATACTTTTTTTTCAATGCCGGTCTCACACCCTTTAAAGTACCACACAGCAAGACCACATGAACAAATTTGTATGTATGATCACATGTAACTGCTTGAGACTTGAATAAAGTACATAAAAATAATGGTCCAATACATACGTTTTTTGTTCATGCTAAAAGCGTTTTGCGAAAAATACACTAAAACACTTTTTACCTTTTGTTTTCTTCAAAGGGGATGACAGTGCAAAAGCATCATCGTAATCTGAACAAGGAAAGTTCAGGGTTAACTACTAATACATGTGCAAAAAGATACATTGTGTTATGGTTGGGTATATCAAAATGGTGAACAAAAGTTATAAATCTTTTTGTATCCACACTGAGCATCAACTTACCTAATTAACTCACATATAACATGAGGCTTATACGCTATATCATGTTTAGGATTTTTGTAAAAACTATGGACAAAAACAATATGTTGGCAAGGGACCCATAAAATTTTATGTTCAAACGAATGGGCATTGTAGGTTTGGCAGGTAATTTACGCCCAAAGGTGGCCGCTACAAAATGGGTTTGTTTGTTTGTTTTTATTCTTGGTGGACTGGCAACGCCTGAATGCGTTATGCTCACATTGAGTCCCCATCAAGCTGCCTGTTTTTATTGGCAGTCCGTTGATCATTTTTTACTTGATTTTTTTTCGGTTTTAGGCAGTTGGTGACTTCAATTTAGTTCAACCCATCGAGAACCACTGGATCAGAGCAATGTCACTAAAGTTTCTTGCTCAGGGAAACACAAGCGATCGTTTGCATTGCATGTAAAATGTAAATATGGAATGCGCGAATATAACTAGAAGAGTGGCATGGCACAATTTTCCATTGCATATACACTATAGCCTATTTTGAAACGTGAATATTTTCCCTACAATTATTTTATATTGGACCCATATTAGCTACCATATTTTATAGCTTTAGTTGTGCAGGCATGCAATATTAAAAGTACTGCAATTCAAGAATTAACCATCAGAAAGCTTGGTGTTGTAAGGTGAAACATAGTGATTAGTACTTGACTTAATTATCATGCAATTCTGCTTCAAAACAAAGGGGTAATAGTGGCAAAATAGAGTAAAACACATCAACACATATAAACAGCAGATTCTACATGATATACAAATTTCATATAATTTGAACATTGTTAAAAAAATCATCGTTCTTTGGGGGCCAATAGGGTAAATCGTGGGGCTGCAGGCACAACAACGGACATCTATAAATTGTGAATTTTACAAGCTATCCAAATTTCATTCAATTTAAACATTTTTTGGAAAATTCACATATTTTAGGGGGCTAGAGGGTAAATGTTGGGGCTACAAAGTTGAACACAACAATCGACATCTATAAATGGCAGATTCTATAAGCTATCTAAATTTCAGCCAATCAATTTCAGCCTAGGCCTTTTAACAGGACCCAACCGCGCAATGTTTAAATTTTTGACCACTAGAGGTCCTTTAAGCAATAACCATTGTTCTAAAGCAGGGGCGGGCAACTTCTACAGTCGGCGGGCCTGATATGGGAAAATGAAGTACTTGGCGGGCCGGATTCCTGAATCGATACATTAATCGTGTATTTATCCAGTGATTTAAAACGGATTTTTGACCACCTCAACCAAATACAATCAAAGAACGTTACAATTACAGTACAGTCCAAACAATCTATCTGATGTAACATAAAATTATTCACCACAGCAAATTTAATGCGTACACCACAGACTTAGATACTGCTGAAACACTAACTAGCCTACATGTGTGGAAACAAAGGAAACTGTGAAAGCAGGCCACACCCAAGGTTGGCAGTTATGTCGTAACAATGGACACATGGTGCAATGGTAACAACGGCGGGGAAGTTTTTTGCTATTGTGGAGCATTACTGTCCGTTACAAGTTACAACTATAATTTGACGTAGTAAGCAAGTAGTGGGGGATTGCGGCAGAATGTGGCCACGGGCCACATTATCATGTAAGACCAGAAACTGTCTGCGGGCCACTCAAAATCCCGTCGCGGGCCAGATCCGGCCCGCAGGCTGTATGTTGCCCACCCCTGTTCTAAAGGCTTCTGATGTCATAAAGCTGTTAACAACCCCCTAACTGCCATGGCACAAAAATGTCCACCAAGCAACACACAAACACAAGTAACATATGTATGTTGCCTCTACCACACTATTACACCACAGAACCTTTTGCTTGTGGTATGCAGCAACATACAAAAACATTTTGCACTTTGGGGACTAGCGAAATAAATACTGCAGTTATTAGGTCAAATGAAACAGATTGCACATCTATATGACTACATCTACCATCTGTGAAAATTTCCTTTAAATCCGTCAAAGATTTAAAGCCAAAAGTACATGGAAATCCTTCAGGGCAGAAAAAAGAAAAAACTAGAATGGTGGCTTTCTGATATACTTCCATTTTATCAGAAACCTTAAGGGCAGATAAAATGAGTGAAATCAAGATGCATCCCCTTCAGTGAAGAGGACACATAAATACGATGCCAGTCAATTTTTGGGGAAGCAGCACAGCTATTTTATAATGGATGCCACCCCAAAATTTTAAATAAGGAGGCACACCACATCAAGAGTCAACATTTATGTTATATCAACGCACACATGTGTTTATGTGAACAGTTACCGTGTAAAAATGGTGCATTGTTTAAATTACAAGAGACAAACTAGAATAGTGGATTTCCTATATATTGCCAGTTTATATATACTACATCATATTTAACAATGTATCACATATACCATTTACTATATTTATAATAGATATATATTTGGGACCTACATTTCATTGGGTCCCCAACTTTTTCCTGGCACTTTATAACATAATTGTTGCTGCAAGCATAATGTAATGGGTCCCCACACATGTGCACATGCGATTTGGTAACAGCAAAAAAATAGGTCATATTCATTATTAAACTGGAATAGTGGTTTTCCTATATATTCCATTTTACAGAAACTGTGCCGTATTTACGCACCATTCCAGACAACAATAGCACATTAGGGCTTGTATTTCTGGCCTAAAACCAAAAAAAATATTTCGGGATTTAAGCGGTGACGATTATTTCGGGGTTAAAGGAGTAAAAATGGGTAAATCCAATAAAAAAATTAAAAATTATTTAGAATACTTTACATTGCACCAACCAACAAAGCATGAAACTCTTAGATCATGTACTTTAGTCAGTACAGCCGTTTTCAAAATTTTACGTTTTGGGGGCTTGTGGGTCAAACCGCTGGGTCATTTGGGGTCAAACTTTAAGAGGATCAGGTTTAAAACAATAGCTAACATCTGTGTAAATTTGAATAATTTTAAAGCATTCTTTCTTGACCAAACGCGCTTGACAAACCAGCGTTAGACAGAAACGAATATTTCGGGGTTTAAGGGGTAAAAATGGGCAAATCCTGATAAAAGTTAGAAAATTCTTTAGAAAACATCGCATTGCACCAACCAACAGAGCACATAACTCCTAGATGATGTACTTTAGTCAGTACAGCCGTTTTAAAAATTTTACGTTTTGGGGGCCTGCGGGTGAACCGCTGGGTCATTTGGGGTCAAACTTCAGGAGGATCAAATTTGGATTAATATGTAACATCTGACCAAATTTTAATAAATTTGGAGCACTCCTTCTAGATCAAACGCGTTTAACAAACCAGCGTTAGACAGAAAAAAGAAAAAAAAATGCGGACAAAAACAATATGTGTCCCCTTCATAGAAGGGGACCCATAATCATGCAACATGTTAACAGGGTTGCTAATTTATACTTCTCCAGTCAAAATAAGGTTGTTATGAAGCTCATTTAGGACAAGATATGATTTCTCTCTTTAAAAGTACAAAACAATTGAAATCATTCTTTAGGTCGGTCAGCACCGCTACACAGAAGGTGACCCACAAATTCTCTTGTCTCTTGGTCACCTGAGTCTTAATTTATACATGACTTTAGTATTGAATGTTGAATTTATGTAAAAGCATAGAGCCAATAAATGATAAGCTGCAGACAGTGCACACTGTTGCGACCTATGAGGTCTCATCAGTTCAGCTGGTGACAAGAGATCGAGAGATGAATGGCTAAACTAGCCAATGTGAATGATCTCGTCACCAGCTGCACTTTTTAGTAGTATGCAGTCCTTTAAATAACCTAGGTAATGTTTCTGGAGTTTAGTTTTCAAAAAATGAAAAACTACTTTGTGACAAAAAAATCGTTATTAACTGTGTTTTATGATACCTACTAGCTACAAGACAGGCGACTTTCCTGCATACGGCCAGGCCAGCATAAATATTAGATCACCCTATTTAATGATTGAACTGACCATGGCCAATGACCTTTCGACATATTTTTTGGTCGCATGCAGTTTATCTTTAATGTTCAATAGCAACATTTTGCCCTTACTATACAAAACCTAAAGATTGTTTAATCAGTTTTTTATTTGTGAAAACAATCAGGCAGAAACTACTATAGCGCAACTAGAAGGGTGGCTTAGCACATTTTGTGGTTGCATTTACACTAAAACCTATTTTAAAACATTAATACATTTCCTATGCTTATTTTGTATTGGGTCCCATATTAGCCATCGTCTTTTATAACCTTAGTCGTTTCTGCAGGCAGAAACTCATGGGTCCCCTCACATGTAAAATTGAAAATAATGCATTTTAAGAGATAACCATGAGAAAGTTTTGTGTTGTAAGATAAAACACAGTGATCAGTAATGGGTCTAAATAATAATGGTATTAAAAGTACAAACTATACAAATGTGACTGAATTTGGACAATGTTTGAAATTTGCCCTACTCATTTCTATTAATTTAATTATAGAATCAGAATCATTTCAGGTTGATGATAAACAGCATAACAAAATGGTTTTTAACCTGGGGTGTTCTGGTTCCTAAAGAATTTAAGACTGGTATTTAAGGGGTGCACAAACACTGAGTCATTTTTAAAAAGTGGGGGAACCCTAGGGTCAAACTTGTGTATAATTTTTAAATAAGTTTAAAGCACTCTTTTTTGACAAAACACATGGAACAAACAAGCTTTAGACAGAAAAAATGGACAAAAACAATGTGTTCCCTGTAGGGACCAATAATAATTTGAATATAGGCTGAAACAAAATAAAACTATAATAGTGGTTTTCCTATATATTGCCAGTTTATATATACTACATCATATTTAACAATGTATCACATATACCATTTACTATATTTATAATAGATATATATTTGGGACCTACATTTCATTGGGTCCCCAACTTTTTCCTGGCACTTTATAACATAATTGTTGCTGCAAGCATAATGTAATGGGTCCCCACACATGTGCACATGCGATTTGGTAACAGCAAAAAAATAGGTCATATTCATTATTAAACTGGAATAGTGGTTTTCCTATATATTCCATTTTACAGAAACTGTGCCGTATTTACGCACCATTCCAGACAACAATAGCACATTAGGGCTTGTATTTCTGGCCTAAAACCAAAAAAAATATTTCGGGATTTAAGCGGTGACGATTATTTCGGGGTTAAAGGAGTAAAAATGGGTAAATCCAATAAAAAAATTAAAAATTATTTAGAATACTTTACATTGCACCAACCAACAAAGCATGAAACTCTTAGATCATGTACTTTAGTCAGTACAGCCGTTTTCAAAATTTTACGTTTTGGGGGCTTGTGGGTCAAACCGCTGGGTCATTTGGGGTCAAACTTTAAGAGGATCAGGTTTAAAACAATAGCTAACATCTGTGTAAATTTGAATAATTTTAAAGCATTCTTTCTTGACCAAACGCGCTTGACAAACCAGCGTTAGACAGAAACGAATATTTCGGGGTTTAAGGGGTAAAAATGGGCAAATCCTGATAAAAGTTAGAAAATTCTTTAGAAAACATCGCATTGCACCAACCAACAGAGCACATAACTCCGAGATGATGTACTTTAGTCAGTACAGCCGTTTTAAAAATTTTACGTTTTGGGGGCCTGCGGGTGAACCGCTGGGTCATTTGGGGTCAAACTTCAGGAGGATCAAATTTGGATTAATATGTAACATCTGACCAAATTTTAATAAATTTGGAGCACTCCTTCTAGATCAAACGCGTTTAACAAACCAGCGTTAGACAGAAAAAAGAAAAAAAAATGCGGACAAAAACAATATGTGTCCCCTTCATAGAAGGGGACCCATAATCATGCAACATGTTAACAGGGTTGCTAATTTATACTTCTCCAGTCAAAATAAGGTTGTTATGAAGCTCATTTAGGACAAGATATGATTTCTCTCTTTAAAAGTACAAAACAATTGAAATCATTCTTTAGGTCGGTCAGCACCGCTACACAGAAGGTGACCCACAAATTCTCTTGTCTCTTGGTCACCTGAGTCTTAATTTATACATGACTTTAGTATTGAATGTTGAATTTATGTAAAAGCATAGAGCCAATAAATGATAAGCTGCAGACAGTGCACACTGTTGCGACCTATGAGGTCTCATCAGTTCAGCTGGTGACAAGAGATCGAGAGATGAATGGCTAAACTAGCCAATGTGAATGATCTCGTCACCAGCTGCACTTTTTAGTAGTATGCAGTCCTTTAAATAACCTAGGTAATGTTTCTGGAGTTTAGTTTTCAAAAAATGAAAAACTACTTTGTGACAAAAAAATCGTTATTAACTGTGTTTTATGATACCTACTAGCTACAAGACAGGCGACTTTCCTGCATACGGCCAGGCCAGCATAAATATTAGATCACCCTATTTAATGATTGAACTGACCATGGCCAATGACCTTTCGACATATTTTTTGGTCGCATGCAGTTTATCTTTAATGTTCAATAGCAACATTTTGCCCTTACTATACAAAACCTAAAGATTGTTTAATCAGTTTTTTATTTGTGAAAACAATCAGGCAGAAACTACTATAGCGCAACTAGAAGGGTGGCTTAGCACATTTTGTGGTTGCATTTACACTAAAACCTATTTTAAAACATTAATACATTTCCTATGCTTATTTTGTATTGGGTCCCATATTAGCCATCGTCTTTTATAACCTTAGTCGTTTCTGCAGGCAGAAACTCATGGGTCCCCTCACATGTAAAATTGAAAATAATGCATTTTAAGAGATAACCATGAGAAAGTTTTGTGTTGTAAGATAAAACACAGTGATCAGTAATGGGTCTAAATAATAATGGTATTAAAAGTACAAACTATACAAATGTGACTGAATTTGGACAATGTTTGAAATTTGCCCTACTCATTTCTATTAATTTAATTATAGAATCAGAATCATTTCAGGTTGATGATAAACAGCATAACAAAATGGTTTTTAACCTGGGGTGTTCTGGTTCCTAAAGAATTTAAGACTGGTATTTAAGGGGTGCACAAACACTGAGTCATTTTTAAAAAGTGGGGGAACCCTAGGGTCAAACTTGTGTATAATTTTTAAATAAGTTTAAAGCACTCTTTTTTGACAAAACACATGGAACAAACAAGCTTTAGACAGAAAAAATGGACAAAAACAATGTGTTCCCTGTAGGGACCAATAATAATTTGAATATAGGCTGAAACAAAATAAAACTATAATAGTGGTTTTCCTATATATTGCCAGTTTATATCTACTACAACATATTTAACGATGTATCACATATACCATTTACTATATTTATAATGGATATATATTTGGCACCTACGTTTCATTGGGTCCCTATCTTTTTCCTGGCACTTTATACCATAATTGTTTCTGCTAACATAATCTAATGGGTCCCCACACATGTGCATGTGCAATTTGGTAACAGTAAAAATAGAGCACAACCATTGTTAAACTGGAATTGTGGTTTTCCTATATATTCCATTTTACAGAAACTGTGACATATTTACGCACCATTCATTATAATTGTTAGGGATATATATTTGATGGATATATTCAGTATGGTACCAATACTTTTGTGGCCTGTTATAACATAATTGTTTTTGCTAGCAAAAACCAATGGGTCCCCACACACACATACATTTTGAGTTCGTAACAGGATAAATGGCGCATGCATAGGCTAGGTAAGAATTTGAAATGCACAGATGACATTTGACATATTAAAGAAACCTTTACAAACTTTTGTTTTATAACAGTCACGTCAATCACTCCCATTTGCATCAGATGTGCACTGAGCGACAGTCAAATATGGTCATGACGTCATACACGTCGCCTGTCCTTGCCGTGACCCCGCAGCGTTAACGTTTACAGCACAATATCACTAACATTGTAACATCTTAATTCCCACCAGTGAGAAAATGGTCTAGTGACGACTGCGTTCATGCGTGAAGCAGAGGCATTTTTTACCATGCGCCACTATCGTCAATCACTCCCATTGCGTCAGCTGTGCACTGCGTGTGCACAAATTCGACAAAAGACAACATGTAAAAACATATTTTTACTATTACTGAGCCGATTGAAGTTTTTAACAGCCAACAAGGAGAACCCTATCCACAGCTGTTTAAAATTTCAGCAGGTTAAGTTTGTATTTCTGACCTCATTAACATGTGAACAAACAAACAAAGATTGGGGGTAAAGGGGTGAAAACGGATATATACAACTTCAAGCTACAAAATACTTTAGAGTATGCTGCAATGTACCAATCAAAAAAGTATGAAACTCCAGAATTATCTGCTTTAGCAACTATAGCCGTTTTAAAAATTTCACGCTTTGGGGGGATGTGGGTGAACCGAGGGGTCAAACAGGGTCAAAATTCACATGGACCATCTATAGACCAATATCTATAATATGTGTAAATTTGAAAAAGTTTGAACCATTCTTTCTTGACCGAAACGTGGAAACAAATCTGCGTTAGACGGGAAAAAAGAAAAAAAAATATAGACAAAAACCATATGTGTCCCCTTCAGGGAAGGGTACCCATAATTATTGTTACCAACCATAAATACTTTTTTTTCAATGCCGGTCTCACACCCTTTAAAGTACCACACAGCAAGACCACATGAACAAATTTGTATGTATGATCACATGTAACTGCTTGAGACTTGAATAAAGTACATAAAAATAATGGTCCAATACATACGTTTTTTGTTCATGCTAAAAGCGTTTTGCGAAAAATACACTAAAACACTTTTTACCTTTTGTTTTCTTCAAAGGGGATGACAGTGCAAAAGCATCATCGTAATCTGAACAAGGAAAGTTCAGGGTTAACTACTAATACATGTGCAAAAAGATACATTGTGTTATGGTTGGGTATATCAAAATGGTGAACAAAAGTTATAAATCTTTTTGTATCCACACTGAGCATCAACTTACCTAATTAACTCACATATAACATGAGGCTTATACGCTATATCATGTTTAGGATTTTTGTAAAAACTATGGACAAAAACAATATGTTGGCAAGGGACCCATAAAATTTTATGTTCAAACGAATGGGCATTGTAGGTTTGGCAGGTAATTTACGCCCAAAGGTGGCCGCTACAAAATGGGTTTGTTTGTTTGTTTTTATTCTTGGTGGACTGGCAACGCCTGAATGCGTTATGCTCACATTGAGTCCCCATCAAGCTGCCTGTTTTTATTGGCAGTCCGTTGATCATTTTTTACTTGATTTTTTTTCGGTTTTAGGCAGTTGGTGACTTCAATTTAGTTCAACCCATCGAGAACCACTGGATCAGAGCAATGTCACTAAAGTTTCTTGCTCAGGGAAACACAAGCGATCGTTTGCATTGCATGTAAAATGTAAATATGGAATGCGCGAATATAACTAGAAGAGTGGCATGGCACAATTTTCCATTGCATATACACTATAGCCTATTTTGAAACGTGAATATTTTCCCTACAATTATTTTATATTGGACCCATATTAGCTACCATATTTTATAGCTTTAGTTGTGCAGGCATGCAATATTAAAAGTACTGCAATTCAAGAATTAACCATCAGAAAGCTTGGTGTTGTAAGGTGAAACATAGTGATTAGTACTTGACTTAATTATCATGCAATTCTGCTTCAAAACAAAGGGGTAATAGTGGCAAAATAGAGTAAAACACATCAACACATATAAACAGCAGATTCTACATGATATACAAATTTCATATAATTTGAACATTGTTAAAAAAATCATCGTTCTTTGGGGGCCAATAGGGTAAATCGTGGGGCTGCAGGCACAACAACGGACATCTATAAATTGTGAATTTTACAAGCTATCCAAATTTCATTCAATTTAAACATTTTTTGGAAAATTCACATATTTTAGGGGGCTAGAGGGTAAATGTTGGGGCTACAAAGTTGAACACAACAATCGACATCTATAAATGGCAGATTCTATAAGCTATCTAAATTTCAGCCAATCAATTTCAGCCTAGGCCTTTTAACAGGACCCAACCGCGCAATGTTTAAATTTTTGACCACTAGAGGTCCTTTAAGCAATAACCATTGTTCTAAAGCAGGGGCGGGCAACTTCTACAGTCGGCGGGCCTGATATGGGAAAATGAAGTACTTGGCGGGCCGGATTCCTGAATCGATACATTAATCGTGTATTTATCCAGTGATTTAAAACGGATTTTTGACCACCTCAACCAAATACAATCAAAGAACGTTACAATTACAGTACAGTCCAAACAATCTATCTGATGTAACATAAAATTATTCACCACAGCAAATTTAATGCGTACACCACAGACTTAGATACTGCTGAAACACTAACTAGCCTACATGTGTGGAAACAAAGGAAACTGTGAAAGCAGGCCACACCCAAGGTTGGCAGTTATGTCGTAACAATGGACACATGGTGCAATGGTAACAACGGCGGGGAAGTTTTTTGCTATTGTGGAGCATTACTGTCCGTTACAAGTTACAACTATAATTTGACGTAGTAAGCAAGTAGTGGGGGATTGCGGCAGAATGTGGCCACGGGCCACATTATCATGTAAGACCAGAAACTGTCTGCGGGCCACTCAAAATCCCGTCGCGGGCCAGATCCGGCCCGCAGGCTGTATGTTGCCCACCCCTGTTCTAAAGGCTTCTGATGTCATAAAGCTGTTAACAACCCCCTAACTGCCATGGCACAAAAATGTCCACCAAGCAACACACAAACACAAGTAACATATGTATGTTGCCTCTACCACACTATTACACCACAGAACCTTTTGCTTGTGGTATGCAGCAACATACAAAAACATTTTGCACTTTGGGGACTAGCGAAATAAATACTGCAGTTATTAGGTCAAATGAAACAGATTGCACATCTATATGACTACATCTACCATCTGTGAAAATTTCCTTTAAATCCGTCAAAGATTTAAAGCCAAAAGTACATGGAAATCCTTCAGGGCAGAAAAAAGAAAAAACTAGAATGGTGGCTTTCTGATATACTTCCATTTTATCAGAAACCTTAAGGGCAGATAAAATGAGTGAAATCAAGATGCATCCCCTTCAGTGAAGAGGACACATAAATACGATGCCAGTCAATTTTTGGGGAAGCAGCACAGCTATTTTATAATGGATGCCACCCCAAAATTTTAAATAAGGAGGCACACCACATCAAGAGTCAACATTTATGTTATATCAACGCACACACGTGTTTATGTGAACAGTTACC
>QLIY01003045.1:1154-14056 GCA_003260075.1 Phallusia mammillata | reverse complement strand
ATGAAACCAACCGAGATTTCGTATTAGCTCTTGTAACGCTTGGATACCAAGACAACAAACTAAGAAATACCATCCTGTACACTTCTCTGCCTGCTGTACTAACCGGACTAACGCCTTGCAGAGACTTTACCGCGAGAAAATTGCTCGAAGGAAGAACCAAGCTTCAGAGAGGCGTCGGGTTGAGCAATTAACGCGGACGAGTTTGTTGTTAACAGTGAAAAGACGCAGTGTTAATGTTGCCCGGCTTAAACCTGAAGTTAACCTGGTCGCCTTGTAACGCTTGGCTGAGGAAAATAAACATATGCGGCTGCAACTAAACGATTTGAGAAATGAGAGCAATCGTTTTTCCTCTCGTCTGTGCTTTCATTGAAATGNGATACCAAGACAACAAACTAAGAAATACCATCCTGTACACTTCTCTGCCTGCTGTACTAACCGGACTAACGCCTTGCAGAGACTTTACCGCGAGAAAATTGCTCGAAGGAAGAACCAAGCTTCAGAGAGGCGTCGGGTTGAGCAATTAACGCGGACGAGTTTGTTGTTAACAGTGAAAAGACGCAGTGTTAATGTTGCCCGGCTTAAACCTGAAGTTAACCTGGTCGCTGAAGAATTGAAACGCTTGGCTGAGGAAAATAAACATTTGCGGCTGGAACTAAACGATTTGAGAAATGAGACCAAACGTTTTTCCTCTCGTCTGTGCTTTCATTGCAATGGCGATAGACATTTCGCAAGAAAATGCAGGCAAGGGAGACCACGTTCTCCTATCAGGAGTCTGGGGTAAAGCACCAGGACACAAAAACTCATTTGACACCAACGAGAGCATGCTGTACAAGTATGCCAATGTTAACATCAATGATATTTCTTGGTTTACACTAATCGACACTTCGCCCACTTTCAGTGTGGTGTCAAGTGTAAGAAACTTACATATGTCAAGATGGAGTCTTGCTGAATAGTTCAAGAGCTAATATATGTTTGATTTAGCGTCGCTTGTATCAAAACCACTGCAACTGTTTATATGTTGTCGGATGTCGTCGAGGATTGGCCTTCATCAAACGGTCACGTCGTCAGATACGACAGTCAAGATTTTATCGGGTGCCTGAATAAATATGCAGCCAAAGAGCAGTGTATTTTTTGAGAGCTACTTAACACACGTAGTGATACATGCTGTTGCGTAACCGTTGCCGCTGTGTTATCACGGAGTATCAATGGGACCGTATGTTACCTTTGTTACAAATTGTATATCTATTCTATAACACAGGGGTCCGCAAATAGTGGGTTGCGACCAAAATTGGGTAGCAAGACCTTCCAGTCTGGGTCGCAAAATATCTTTAAGTTTCCAAGAATATAAGCATCGCATCCATAGGCGCCGAGTTTTGCAAAAAAATGCAATGTGGCGGACGTAAAATATGACGTCACTTTGTGTGACGTCACCATTGCGGGCAACCACAAAAACTCTAAAGCCCAACTAGCTTTCAATAGAATGCAACGTTCGTCAAAATCAGAAAAATACGAAATGTTAAAAATAATATTCAGCTGGCAATTGCAACATGTTGCTCTAGCGCAGTGGTTCTCAACTCATTTCAGGCCATGAACCACCGGCCTAGTAAAAATAATATCGTGGACCATATCTTTTTGGAGCAAGATTGAAGTTCGCATACGTCCCCCCCCCCCATGAACCACCGGCCTAGTAAAAATAATATCGTGGACCATATCTTTTTATAGCAAGATTGAAGTATGCATACGAAACAACTAACTCTTTATAACCGATTTTCAAGAATTGAGATGCAATTNCACGAACTAACAAAATTTTCCACGGTGACCGCCACCGTGCTTTACAAACCCAAGGTGGCGGCGCCAAACCGCCACCGCCTACTTGGGGCCTATGATCAACTTAATGTCATAATTTGCGCTGTGAGATTTGATGAAGTTCGGAAAGAGGAACTTCATTTGTTCTATGCTACAAAAGAGAAAAGAAGCATCTCAGTAGACGTAAACTAGGTTAAAATGTCATTTCAGCTATAGAAGTGGAAAGTAGCACTTCTGTTAAAAACGTGTATTGCATTCAGATTATCGCATCATTCAGTTAATCGCAAAAGAAACCTTTGAATAATGATTATGTGATAAAGTGGATTCAATCTAAGAACGAAATAACGGTTTGTATTTTTCATTTGTTTTTCACTATTCCAGTTCATTCAAAGAGTCTTTTCAATTGTGACGACAAAATAAAATTCTGGCGTCGCAATTTTAATTTACTAAATCAAATAACATTTTTTTATCCTAACATTTTAAAATCTTTTGCCCCAAGACAATCATTATCAGACGCCGGTTGTCAGAAGAAAAATATACCTGGACAGAATATTTGCTTTTCAGTAATAATGGGTTTATTTATTTTCAAACGATTTAATGTGGCGCATTTGCGTAGCAATGGTTTTATGCACGTTTCTGAATGAACATTTTATATCATTGCGTGCAAACATTTTATATTAACAAAAAATATATGACAACTTTAAGTCATATAATTGTTAAAGAGGTTATGAAACTAATAAAAAAATATTACAGACTGACAAGTGTGACAAGATGGCAGATATACAAATTGGCTATGTGAATGAATTTCAATAAATATTCGTGTATTGCCACCAAGACACAGAAATATAGACAACACGATTTTACTTCTGTTGCAGACATATAATCGGCAATCGATACACATGGCGATTCTACATATTGGCTTAAGTTACATTAATACTTTGGTCTGTTGTAACTCTTGCAATAATAATATTAGCCAGTGTGCCAGTGTTTACAATTGTCAATCTTGTAGAAAAAAGTGAATACTGCTTTGTACAGATTTAAATATGCGAGTCGAGAAAAATTACATTTTCATTTTTATGGTGTGTCACATACCATCCATTTTTACAACTTTTTTTACTCAATAATACTCGTGTCATTTGGTTACCACTGTGTGGCTTGCATCGCTTTTTCCAATAAATCAGTCCATACTAACAACGTTTTTTTATGCTTATGTTTGTATTTTGCAAAACATTTATTTTCATTTGGCGCATTTTGTGATTTTGCTTTGGCGCAAATAGTTTACCGTTTCTCAAAAAGATATGTTTGCTGTTAAAAAATTCACACAACATATATTTCAACAACTTTTACCGGGTTTCTCAGCTTTTTTACTCCATCGCAGAGTTTCTCGACTCCTTGACTTCCAATCCAACATCCCTCCAGTATAAGTTCTTCTTCGATGTTGTGAAGGCAAGGAGCCAGCGAAGCTGCTCCCGTGTTGCCGATCTTGTTGTCGGTGAGGTCGAGTCTCTTCAGCTGATTTTAATGTAACAAATATTATCACATTTATCGTAGGCCGGATTTAATTAAAACCTGCAATCATAATTGTTTTTGTTTTTCTGATGCTTGTGCATTGCCAAACATTGCTTATTTTTTAAGAAAAAATCTAAACTAGCGTCGTTTTCGCCTGATTTTAAACTATAGTTTACAGGTTTGTGTGTTTTTCGGACAAGTCAGTTAGTTTGGTTTGGACAGGCAATTATAACCTTAAGTTGGAAATAGTGCCAGGTTTGAGTTTCAATGAAACAGGCTAGATTCGAGCCTGACTCTACATTAGATCACATTTGGCCGCGGTAAATCTGAATTTTGAGTCTAACTTTGATATTATTTCAACAAATACCTGTTGGCGCCGGAATTACGGCTTGAACCTTCGTAAAACCAACCAAACTAATTGTAACAAAAACAACACAACACCACCATCAAATGGACTTATTGGTCTATAATGCAGAAAGCAGCTGGTTACTTATGTGTATTTTGCACATGATTTATAATTGATATTCACTTTCAATATTTGCTCTTCTTTCAATATTTGCGCTCATATTTCGATAAATGTTGATCAAATTCGATAAAATTTCTTGGCGTATATTGCTAAAACTGAACATGGTCCTTATTTTGTTTCGTTTATTGGAAAAACTTATTTCGTTCGTGGTTGTACAAAGCGTTTGGTTTTTCTCTTAAATGAATGACGACATAATGGCTAGAATTAAAACTCCACAATCAATTTCAATTGGCGACATAATGACTGTGTCTTCTACCTTTATATGTTGTTACAATTTTTGTGTTTGTTGTTGCGACCAAATTATTAACTTTATTTCCCTAAAATGTTAAGTTTGTAGCATTGTATGGGTACAGTATTTTTTTGCGTTTATCTAATTTGTGTTTCCAAGCTTTTCAAAGCTAAACTAGAAGGGTGGCTTAGCACAAATTGCCCTTGCATACACACCATAACCTATTTAAAAAATAATATATTAATACACTTATTTTATATTGAGTTCAAAATTACACACTGTTGTTTAGCCAGAAACTCATGGGTCCCAGCACATGCAAAGATGTAAATAATGCACATGCAAAGATGTAAACATTTCAAGAAATAACCATGCGAAAGTTTGGTATTGTGAAGTCAAACACAATGATTGGTACTGAGCATAAATAAACATGCTATGTGGTGTACAAACTATCTAAATTTTCTTCCATTCGGGCATTTTTAAAGGTTTTTCTATTGTATGTTCTATCTGAAAAATGAAGGGGTAAATAGCGAAAAATTAGACTAAAACACAACAATCAGCTGCTATTACTGGAAAATTGCACAAGCTGTCCTATTTCATTCAATTCAGACTTTGTTTAAAAAATTCACCCATTGTAGGGGGCTAGTGGGGTAAGTGTTGAGGCTGCAGGTTAGAAAACAACAACCAACAACCATAGATAGCACCCACTACAAGCTGCCAAAGTTTATTTAATTCATACCTTGTTTAAACAACTGTCCTATTTTCTGGGGCCAGTGGCGTAAATGTTTGGGCTACAGGGGGGGGGGGGGGGGGGGGGGGGGGGGGGGGGGGGGGGGGGGGGGGGGGGGCAAATTTAATCCAATTCAGACATTGTTCAAAAAATTCCCCCTTTTTAGGGGGCTAGCGGGTAAATGTTGGGGCTACAGGTTGGAAAACAACAATTAACACCTAACAATGGCACAATGGACAAACTGTCCAATTTTCATCCCATTCAAACACTACTTAAACAGTTCACCTATTTTGGGGAGCTAGTGGGGCAAATAATTGGTCTCTACACCAAAACTAAAATATATCAAACCACAATAACCCAAATCCACAAAATTTTGGTCTAAATCGCCAAATGTTTAAACATTTGGCCACTGGAGGGGCTTTTGAGCAACAATCGTTGATGCCTTTGACGTCATAAGGTTGTTAACATCCCCTGACTGTCATCATGGGCCTTTTTTTCACGGGGTTCGAACCCAGGATTCTCCCGGGGACAAATCCCGATCAGTTTTTTTTAAGTCTGTAGATGGGTCAGGCGCACCGGACCATTCGGCCAAGTTTCTGCAAAAACATGCACCAAACAACCCACAAACATTTAGTAGTGGAGTTATGGTTACCTTTATAACATCACACAAGACTAATGTTTGTGGTGCGCCCCAACCACATTTTACATTTTGGGGGCTAGCAGGGTAAATACTGGGGTTTTTATGACATACGAAGCAGATGACACATCTACATAATTATATCTATCATCTGTGAAAGTTTCATCCAAATCCACCAAACATTTCGGGGCAAAAAGGGTTGGGCAAACTTCAGGGAAGAAAAAAAAAGAAAAAAAAAAAGAAATCGAGTAAATTTAAGATGTGCCCCCTTCAGAGAAGCGGACCCATAATTATCTTTCTGACATGGGGGTAAACTAGGAACGTAATAATGTTTTGCATTTCTCGTTTGTCTTTCACTATGCCAGTTCACTCAAAAAGTCCTGTAATTGTGAAGACAAAATCAAATTCTGACGTCACAAATGTCTAATAAATGAAAAGACATTCTTTACCTCAACATTTTTTAAGACAACCGTTTTTTAACGGGGATTGACAGAACAAATTATATATCTCGAAAGAATATTTGCTTTTCAGTAATACAGGTTTATGCAAATTTAGGGTCAGTAAAAAGTTTAAGCATAAATGCAAACGTTTTAAATTTCACAAGGTTTTACCGGCTTTGTTAGCTGTTTCACTCCGTCGCAGAGTTTCTCGAAGCCTTCACTTCCGATCTCACATTCCCTCAGTATAAGTTGTTCCATGTTGTGAAGGCAAGGAGCCAGCGAAGCTGCTCCCGTGTTGCCGATCTCGTTTCGGGAGAGGTCGAGTATCTTCAGCTGATTTCAATGCAACAAATATTATCAGATTTGTCGTAGTTACAAACGTAAGTAAATAAAAATAGACATCGCTACACAACATATGATCGGATTACGCCTTGATATACAATGTTGCAAATATTGCAATTTGTTTCACCCAGACAAAAATAAACTCAACCATAAATTTACTCAAACTAATACCTATTTTCCAAAAATTTGCAGCGGCGCATTTGCTTAGGTAAGGTTTGATGGACGTTTCTGACAGAACAGTGGGGGGGGGGCAATGCAACAAATATTATCAGATTTATCGTAGTTACAAACGTAAGTAAATAAAAATAGACATCGCTACACAACATATGATCGGATTACGCCTTGATATACAATGTTGCAAATATTGCAATTTGTTTCACCCAGACAAAAATAAACTCAACCATAAATTTACTCAAACTAATACCTATTTTCCAAAAATTTGCAGCGGCGCATTTGCTTAGGTAAGGTTTGATGGACGTTTCTGACAGAACAGTTTCATATCATTGCATGCAAATGTAGCGAAATTTTATTTTCTTGTTAGTTTTTGTCACCGTCACTTATTGTTTTCGTTCTTTTTCGCTGTGGCACCTTAATTACTTTTTTGTGTTATGGCGCCCTCGCTGCTTCCCCTTAGGAGTGATTAGTTGTGAAAGCGTTGATTGCGCCAGAATGTGCCTTCCTGTTCCGCATGCCTTAAATAGGGCGCCACTAGTCGATGATATGGCTTTTCTCTGGGCGCCGTGAAACTTGGTGTTGGTGTTGGTATTAGTGGTGGGTTGCCGTGTACCCGGTGTAACTTTGCTTTTACATTGTTTTAAATATAAGTCGCGCCCATAACCTAAACCAGTGTGAGGGAGTATAATTTGCTTTAGTGGTGAGCCGTTATTGCAGGGTTCTGGACCGGTTACGAATTCAGTAAGCAGGCTTGGTGCATAAGATCGATTTATCAGGCCTGCCGAAATAATTCCGTAACAAATTGGCGAGCACGCCAGGACCCTGTCACCACAACCCCGCTGGTTTAGTTTGTGAAAAAAGCCGGTTTCAGTTCGTTTTAGTTTGTTTTCGTTTATGTCTTGTATCAACGATGTTTTTTAATGTAATGATGAAATCTCCGCGTTATGGCACGCGCGACAGGACAGCTAGGCCAGTGGTTCTCAATCTTTTTGCCTTCGGGAATCTTTTTTTGGTGCTGTAATCTAATTTCGGACCCCTTAGAAGTTTTACGTATTTTTGTCCTTTTTTTCTTAATAAGCAACCAAAACATGGTTCATAACATTACAACCATATGCGGTCCAGGGCCAAAATTTTAATCCCATTTTCTGGGTTGCGACATCGGTATTCAACAAGAAAGAGCCATGACGGTGTAATGTGACGATGTTTTCCACTTACAATTTACGTCTGTTGCATTACAATGGGGTTTAGATGTCATTAAGCACTGTGGTTTGTCCCATACGAAGCATGTTTTCAAACAAGTTTCATGCTACTTATTAAACGCCAAAGCGTTTTTTTCAAATCGCGATTGATTAACCTTGTTTTGCGGAAATTAAGAAGTTGTCGCGGACCCCCTGAAAACGCTTAGCGGACCCCCGGTTGAGAACTACTGGGCTAAGCGGTTGAACAATGCAAACGCGAACAGTTCACATTATAAGTTGGTTATATGAATGAATTTTAGTCACAGAGAAAACAGACAACACGATTGTACTTCATTTATTGGCAACCGATCCACATGGCGAATTTACATATCGATTCAAGTTGCGTTACATCTTGTGCGTTATACTTTGGTCTGTTGTGACAATTGTAATGTTCGTATACGAATATTGTTATTGTTTTATACTATTGTGCACCAGCAGCTTTGTGTAGTTTTACTTTATTAGCTTTTGCTTTGATTTTAAATAGTTTTATTTCGTCCGTTTATTTGCGCACTTTACATGTTTTACTGCATTTGTTCTTGCTCTTTGTGTAAATCAAACTCAACCTTATCATTTGGACAATTTCATGTTTTGCATTATTTTCCACGCCTTCTTTGTTTATATTTACCCTTATATTTATATGATATATACAGCTATGTTTACTTCTCAGCCACGACTCCATTATATACCGAAACATGTAACCATCAATTTTAGTCAGCGTAATGCCCAAGTGAATGAATTATCATCCTGACATACGTGGTCGGTAATAATTGGACGTGACGTTTTATTGGCTTAAGTAGAAATTTCCACCCATAAAGATGTCATGATTTTTTAACGTGAACCAGTGATCACTTAGTTTCGTTATTTACTGTTAAGTTCGCACCTTTGTTTTCACAGTTATTTAATATCTAGTTATTGCACTTGTTTTCACAATAATCTTATTGATCTATAAATATATGTGTTTTAAGTTTTATAATGTTTGTTTGTTTTGTTGTCTTGCATAATTTGCTTGGATATATTTTTTTTTCACGTTTTTCTTTCACTTCTTGTTGTTCCGCTTTTGATTTCTTGATTTACATTTTCACCATTTGTTCACTTAATTTTTTTTTTGTATTATAACAGCGGTAAAATTCGTACGCATCCCGCTTCAGTGATTTACCGTGGCGCGTCGTATTTGGCTACTTAAACCGGTTTAAACCGTAAACCGGTTCTCTCCTGGTCCCGGTGAAGTGTGCGTTATTTTTTTTTTGTGATCAAAACAGTACTTTTCAAAAGTCTGATTTATCATAATATATATTATTTAGCCAGTAGTACATATTATTTGGCCAAGTCACCGTTGTAACTTGGTTTTAGCGAAAACAATCGGGATAGTTGGGAAGGTTTGCGTAAAAGATCTTGCACCCAAATCACTTTATCTATATTTCGAGGTTACCAAAATCATTCCGTGACAGTTGGATAACTTTAACTTCCTAAAATGCAAAGTTTTTAGCATTGTATGGATAAGTGGATTTTACGTTTTTCTAATTGATGTTTCTGAACTTTTTAAAGCTAAATTTTCATTCTGGCATGCGGAAAACTAGACCCCCCCCCCTACCAAAATCATTCCGTGACAGTTGGATAACTTTAACTTCCTAAAATGTAAAGTTTTTAGCATTGTATGGGTAAATGAATTTTACGTTTTTCTAATTTATGTTTCTGAACTTTTTGAAGCTAAATTATCATTTTGGCATGCGGAAAACTAGGAACAAAATAATATTTTGCAAATCTCGTTTGTCTTTCACTATTCCAGTTCATTAAAAGAGTCCTTTTAATTGTGACGTAAAAATCAAATTCTGACGTCACAAATGTATCGCTCCCTAATACCGGTGGCTGACATATAGTGCCCACTCAACTGGTCCCACCAACGTTCCTCCACTATTTAACGTTGTGCGCAAACTTTTATGTTTTTCGGGCGCGCCTTCCTACTATCAGCACTTTGTTTGCATCGCGGATGCAACACTAGACTGTGACAAAGTTGCTTGTTTTAGAAAAAATCTAAACTAGCGTCGTTTGCGCCTGATGTTTTTTTAAACTATAGTTTGCATGTTTGTTTGTTTGTTGTTTCGGACGAGTGAGTTAGTTTGGTTTGGACCGGCAATTTTAACCTTAAGTTGGAAATAACCTTCGTAAAATAAAATAAACTAGTTGTAACAACAATAACAAAAACATAAGAGGGACTTTTTGGTCTAGAATGCCAACCCCCCCCCCCAAGTTGGAAATAACCTTCGTAAAATAAACTAAACTAGTTGTAACAACAATAACAAAAACATAAGAGGGACTTGTTGGCCTATAATGCCAAAAGCAGCCGGTTACTTATGTGTATTTTGCACATGATTATTAGATGATAATTTCTAATAGTATTTGATCTTCTTATGCTTCTTATGTCACAAATGCCCCCCCCCCTGTCTTTCACTATTCCAGTTCATTAAAAGAGTCCTTTTAATTGTGACGTAAAAATCAAATTCTGACGTCACAAATGTATCGCTCCCTAATACCGGTGGCTGACCCCCCCCCCTCAGGGTGGTAGCCTCGGTTATTAGAATACAATCGGGATAGTTGGGAATGTTTGCGTTAAAGATCTCGCCCAAATCACTTTCTCTAAATTTCGAGGTTACCAAAATCATTCCGTGACAGTTGGATAACTTTAACTTCCTAAAATGTTAAGTTTTTAGCATTGTATGGGTAAATGAATTTTACGTTTTTCTAATTTATGTTTCTGAACTTTTTGAAGCTAAATTATCATTTTGGCATGCGGAAAACTAGGAACAAAATAATATTTTGCAAATCTCGTTTGTCTTTCACTATTCCAGATCATTAAAAGAGTCCTTTTAATTGTGACGACAAAATCAAATTCTGACGTCACAAATGTATAACTACCAAATGAAAAGACATTTATTACCTCAACATTTTGAAAGAAATTCATTTTTGGGAGGGGGTTGACAGAACATAATATATACCTCGAAGGAGTATTTGCTTTTCAGTAATACAGGTTTATGCAAATTTAGGGTCAGTAAAAAGTTTATGCAAATGCAAATGTTCTAAATTTCACAGCCCCCCCCCCAGAGCTCTTTAAACTTGATACTATGCCTGGCAGCAATAGCTTATATAGACTGTGACAAGGTTGCTTGTTTTAGAAAAAATCTAAACTAGCGTCGTTTGCGCCTGATGCTTTTTTAAACTATAGTTTGCATGTTTGTTTGTTTTTTCGGACAAGTCAGTTAGTTTGGTTTGGACCGGCAATTATAACCTTAAGTTGGAAATAACCTTCGTAAAATAAACTAAACTAGTTGTAACAACAATAACAAAAACATAAGAGGGACTTGTTGGCCTATAATGCAAAAAGCAGCTGGTTACTTATGTGTATTTTGCACATGATTACTAGATGATATTCACTTTCAGTATTTTCTCTTCTTACGCTCATATTTCGATAAATGTTGATAAAATTCGATAAAATTTCTTGGCGTATATTGCTAAAACTGAACATGGTCCTTATTTCGTTTCGTTTATTGTGAAACTTATTTCGTTCGTGGTTGTACAAAGCGTTTGGTTTTTCTCTTAAATGAATGACGACATAATGGCTAGAATTAAAACTCCACAATCAATTTCAAATGGCGACACAATGGTTGTGTCTTCTAACTTTTATATGTTGTTAAAATTTTTGTGTTTGTTGTTGCGACCAAATGATTAACTTTATTTTCCTAAAATGTTAAGTTTTTAGCATTGTATGGGTAAGGTGGTTTTTTAACGTTTATCTAATTTATGTTTCTAAGCTTTAAAGCGAAATTATCATTCTGGCATGCGGCTAATCTAGGAACGAAATAACGGTTTATTTTTCGTTCGTCTTTCACTATTCGAGTTCATTCAAAGAGTCGTTTCAATTGTGACGACAAAATAAAATTCTGGCATCACATAAGTTAATTTACTAAATAAAATAACATTTTTTATCCTAACATTTCAAAATCTTTTGCCCCAAGACAATCATTATAAGACGCCGGATGTCAGAAGAAAAATATACCTGGAAAGAATATTTGCATTTCAGTAATAATGGGTTTAAACGATTTACTGTGGCGCATTTGCGTAACAATGGTTTTTTGCAGGTTTCTGAATGAACATTTTTATATCATTGCGTGCAAACACTTCATTTTATCAAAAAATGTATGGCAACTTTAAGTCATTGACGTGGAGGTTATGAAACTAATAAAAGACTAGAAGGGTGGCTCAGCACATATTGCCANCTAAACCAGTGTGAGGGAGTATAATTGGCTTTAGTGGTGAGCCGTTATTGCAGAGTTCTGGACCGGTTACGAATTACGTAAGCAGACTTGGTGCATAAGATCGATTTATCAGGCCTGTCGAAATAATTCGGTACCACAAACACCTCCTTTTTTAACAAAATGTATGAAAACTTAAAACCACAGAAGATGTTATGAAATTCATTTAAATGGTATGTATCGTTGCATACAAAGGTTGAAAGTTTAATGTTTGACAAATAAGAGATTTTTATTACGTAACAAAATCGGGTTCGGGTCAGATTTCGGGCGTGTACTTTCTGGTTCAGCCAAACCTGAAAGTTAATTGCATTGTTTGGAGTGACGTATTAACACTCAAGCCTTGTTTTAAAGATTACTTTTTCCATCAAACCTTGTACGTGTGTCGGTCGACCTGGTGTTAACGCCAGAGTAAAATGCATGTTCGTTTTCGCTTTGTTCATTATTTGGGCAAAGAAATTAATGTGATTTTTTTTCACCAATTACAACTTTATGTCAGAAATAGTGCCACAATTGTAGTGAGTTTATGCTGATAACAAAACGAGTTACATCGAAATAGTTTATAAGGACAATATCTGTTAAACATTAACCCCCGGTGCTTGTAATTGCTCTTATTTACGAATTCATGCAGTAAGAATGAAAAAAGGGGAAATTATTGCGACGGGATAGCTAGGCCAGTGGTTCTCAACCTTTTTGCCTTCGCGGACCCTTTTCGGTGCTGTAATCTAATTGCGGACCCCTTTGAAGGTTTAGGTATTTTTGTTCCTCTTTCTTAACAAGCAACCAAAACATGGTTCATAAAGTTACAACCATATGCGGTCCAGGGCCAAAATTTCAATCCTTTTTTCTGGATTGCGACATCGAGATTCAACAAGAAAGAGCCATTACGGTGTAATGTGACGTTGTTTTCCACTTACAATTTACGTCTGTTGCATCACAATGGGGTTTAAATGTCATAATGCACTGTGGT
>QLIY01003044.1:0-14366 GCA_003260075.1 Phallusia mammillata | reverse complement strand
CACCGATGTGAATGGCTGACTAGAAGTTATACACGTATGGCGAACACACCCCCCCCCCGTGGCGTCATAATGTGTTATTAATACTACTGTTGAAAGATTAACATGCTCAGTGTTATAGAATTTTGCTGTGTCAGCACTATGTATACACCTTTTTACCGCTAATTAAAGTTTCATGGTAAGCTTTTGTGTGAAGTCGCAATCGAAACTATGGCGGGCCATACGCAACGTAATTTAGGACAACAGCCGCGGGCCATGTGAAGTACCGTCGCGGGCCGCACTTTGGACACCCCTGGTGTACACTGTACATACTAAAATAGGCTCATTTTCAGAGATAGTGTTGAGCTTAAGTTTATAGTATTAAAAGAAATAATGCTGGTCGTGCGTTGCGAGCTGATCCAATCTGATAAACTTCCAACTACAGCCGAACGCGAAGCGGACGGAAGTTTAACCGATCCTTGTTTGTCAGACGTTGAGTAAGCGTAATCCTCACACTTGTTCGTTTCTACTTTAAATAAAAGCCAAACAGTAACACCGATGTGAATGGCTGACTAGAAGGTATACACGTATGGCGAACACACGGATAAGCAGCTTCGGCCATGCTAGGGGCAGGTTAGTTTATGTTAGGGGCAGGTTAGTTTAAGTGAGGCTCAACGACGTAAGAAGACTGTCAAGTATTTGAGGATATAATGTCTGGCCGTACATACGGAACGTAGATGGACCAACCATAATCCAGACGTACACCCCATGTATGGGGGTGTTTCAATGTCAACCCTAAGCCCATGGTGGGAAAAAGTGGGGAAATGGGGATGCTCCATCCCGGGAAATCGGTCACACTCGCGGGAATTTTTTAGATCTGTGTGTAAACGCGAACACAAAAGTCAAAAATAAGTTTTGCGGTGGAATAACGCAACAGCGCCAGTTGTTATTGCTGGTTACATCCGGCGATGCAACGAAACGTGACGTAACTAAAACGCTGGACACAAAGGTCAACACACAGGGTGCTGAGTGTCTTTGTTCGCATTGCGTGTGTGTGTGTGCACGAGCACAACAATACGCATTTGTTTCACGACAAGTATAGTAATGGCGCGAAACAAAAACAAGCAGCAACATGAATAAAAAAAAACAGAGTGAAATCCAGGTGCACAGTAGTGATAGTACACATCTTTGTTACGAATTTTAATCTTTACAATTATTGAGTTTAAAAATGTACTACATCTCAGTATTTCGTTTTTTTGAACACTTACGAATAGCGTAGTACAAAGCAACGAAAGTGCATAAATAATAGGGATGGGCCGAGCCGAACCAGAACCCGAGTACTCGGTACCGAGCATCGCCGTTTTTGATGTTCGGTGCTTGACCGAGCAGTTGCACAAACGGACCCGAGCGTTATATTTGCATATTCATGCCCTGCTAACATACGTAACTAGTGTTGAAAGAGGTATCCATGAACAAAAACGAATGTTTTTTCAAATGTATCAGATGGTGGAAAAACGCTTACTTTTTATGGGCATGTGCAGCTTAATAAAACACTGCCGGTCACGTAAGAGACCTTGTAAAGCTAAAACATAGAAAGGGGATTTTTTGTGGCGTCATAATGAACCCCCCCCCCGCTCGACCAAACAGAACATTTGCAGTTTTGGCACATCCCTAATAAATAAGTTTGGGGTGGCTCTTTGTATGCGAAAATTACAACGTTGGAAAGGTGAAATAAACTGCGTTAGTTTAGTATTCCTGTTGAGTATAACAACTTTTGCTTTGGATGATGTTGGAATCGACTTACTCCTACACCTTATAAATAGCATTTACAACACTGATCAAATTCCAGAAGACCTGCCCCCCCCCCTACGCACGTCGCACTTGTGTGTCTAACTGCATACTAGTACGCGACACTGAGGAAGTCGATTTTTGTCGCACTGCCAAAAAAAGCAGGAGCAATCGAATACAAAGATCATAGGACAATCAGCCTTATGAGTCACATTGTTAAATTACTTCTAAGAATATGTATAAATCGAATAAAGAACAAAATTAATGCAGAAATTTCTGATGAACAGTGTGGGTTTATGACTCTTACAAAGGGACACGAAATGTGATAGAATACTCAGCGAAAGAGCAATCGAAATGCTACTCTACGGGTGTGAAAGTTGGACTTTCAAAAAGGAACTGTTTGACAACCTGAGTGCGGCTGAACTCAAGTTTTTCGGCCACATAACCAGACAACAAAAATAAGAAAACTTAATTTCGTGTGGCAAAATGTGGGGGAAACGTTCACCGGGACGAAAAAGGAAAATGCTGATTAATCAACTGAGGGACCTTATAGACATCCAAGCAGAGAATATATTTGAAATGGCAAGACAGGTTCAGGCATGGCACTGGATGATGATGGGAGATTGTTCAGCAGATAAGTACAAAAAAGAATTTTAACAAGTAGATGAAATTCTTTTGAAGAATCAAGAAATATAGGTCTTGATGTAACCTACCATTGCATGGTTACAGAGACAAGTATGCCAAAGAAAATGCCTGGAAAGCAATCGGGCAAACATTAAACATGGAAGGTACAGTGGCTATGTATAACTGAACTTCTATTGCAACCAAAGACAGTGTACACTGTTTCATTAGAAATAAAGCCCGCTCTGTGACTCCAGCTTGTTTGTAAAGGATTTATAATTTTACAATAAATTGTGGATATATATCTTAGCCCTCCTTGCTGGTGCTTTTATTTGTTTAGTACAACATCCAATTACAACGTAGTGTTTGAGGAGACCTCGCTCTGTGAGAGTGATGTTTCTGGTATGGAATCGGTTTGTTTCCCAGAAACTGTTTCTACACCAGAAACACAGTCAACCCCATTTTTGTATGCCCTAGAAAAAACAACAGGTAATAGTAGTCAATGATTTTACCTGCAGTTTCCTTTTTGTGTGTATTTTGTTTAAAACTCAAACTTAGAATTGAGTTGAAATGTGTACATGCTAACACAGTATGTACCTGAAATTTCTAAAACCAGAAAGCGTTTTCATTGGGCCACAGACCAATCAAATAAAAAGCTTTTTCTAATAATTTACTTTCATTTGTATCGCTACACTCAGTTTTACAAAAATAATGCCTTGAGAAGAAATGTAAATTAACTTGAATTTAACTATTTACGGCATAAAGTTACTTTGAGTTTCTGCAACACTTTATGTTTATGATGTAATAAACTACTTTATGATTACAATAAAGTCAGATAATAGCAGCATATCCATTGTCCAATTACTCGGTCATAACTGAAAGTGCTTGATTAAAACAAGGGAAAGTGCTGTTTTATGAATTTTTTGCATTAAGTTATTTTGAACATATAATCTGTTTGAAACATGTTCTGCTTTTTTTCCTATTTTATAGTTGTTTTTTCTTTCATAAAAATTTACTGGGCTGCTGCAGATCCCGCCTTTATGTAGGACGACACATAGATGAAATTCACTGTTGCCGTGCTTCAGTCCGTTCGCTTCGACATGGTTACAATCCAGTTGCACATATGCGAATTGCATCAAGTCGCACGTGCGCTAACGTACGGCAACTCAAGTTGTCACAACCCCACGCAAACGTTTGTCTTCACGAAACCAACGACAATATGCGACACAGCACACAGTGTTGTGCCGTCGCAAGGTTTGGCGCGTTCGAGTGAGCAACGTCGCCCGACCGGAAATCGCCTAATTATCTTGCCTTTTTCGACAACTCGCAGGACTATAAATACTTGCAACGGACAGAACGCCGTCATTGTTCAATTTTGGAGAAGAGAATTGCAAACGAAAAGAGAATTATCGACCAACAAGATGTCAAGAAAGAGACAAGCACCAGCAACTGTGACAAGTCCTGCCAAAAAGAAAGGTGTGCCATTCTTCCATGACTTCCCTAAAGATTTCCTGAGACCCTATGGTTTGGTCGTCCAGGGCGGGGAGGCAACCGATGATGCGTCGTTCGCAGTTCGGTTACCCCCTTATATCTGCGAATGGCTAAACCGACCAGGAATCGCCTGGAGCGAGTTTCTCGCTACTTTGGAAGACAACTTCAAGCCGGCGTTCGAGAATTTGGACATGCTAATGAACGAGGAGGTCCAGAAGCACATTAAGACCCACGTGGAGAAACTGTCTAAGCTCATGGCCTTCACCAAGTTGGACTCGGCGGACGCAAGCAGCCACGAGACAAAGAAGAAGAGGTGCAAGCGCGCCTTTAAACAACTACGCAAAAAGGATGAAGCAACAGATGCGTGGATAAAAGAATGTATTACTACGGGAGCCAGGCATGTATTTGCTGGGCATTCACTGCCGTGTGGCCCAATATATTGCAAACAATATTCCAAATCTGAATGTCAACATGGAAGGCAATCTGGCCGCGTTTGCCAACGAGAAGAACGACTCCGCATACTTCGACACGATAATCAGCGACGTGTCGGAGCGCAATCGGCAGCCTCCTTCAAGCTCAGGCCGATCACTGCGGGAGATATTCTCGCAACGGCCCGCCACTTCAACACGCAACAGTGATGATGAACAACCGGGAACATCGTCACAGTGACTTTGTGCATTTCCGCTCGTGCTTTGTCATGGTACTCTTGTTTGTGTACAATTTTTTCAGTGACACTTGTTTTGTTTTTTCAGTGACACTTGTTTTTTGCGCCACAATAAAAAAAAGACGTTACACAGTCGTTACAGCTTCATGAACGCAACAGCTCAGTTCTGTTTTATGCCACAGCTGTCGCACAATAAACCACCGGCGCACCTTCAAACGAAACGATGCGTCGCTAATCTTATGTTACGCGCTCATTGGGTTCGTCTTCTCAATCACAGCATTGCAATGATGTTTCTCAGCTCTAACCAAACGTTCCGCAATTCAGTCTTCAACAGTTTCACATTACACAAAAGACGAACGGCGCAGTTGCAAGCCATATACCGCCCGTTCCTGAACCGATCATAACAAACAACCAAAAAGAAACAGTTGAATACCTCATACGTATAACAGACAAAACTAAGTGATTGCGCTGAAACGCAGACCGAATGACAAAGCTTATAAGAGACTTACCACTTCGTTCACGTCCGTATTGAAAACAAATAATTACACCCTGATAATCTCAATTGGGCATTTTTCTGGAAATCGTGCAACAAAAGTCTCGCGCACGCACCCCAATGTCCGGTCAAAGTTAACCCTTCAGTCAAATTCACAAAATCAACACGCAAACACTTATGGCACAATGAAGGTGTTCGTTTTCACCGCAACCTAAACTGTTTTCGCCTGATGGAACCATACAAAATCCTGTTGCGTTTTTTTGCAATTCGCGGTGAGCAATCATGCTGAGACATATGCAGCGGTTATGAAAACAGCATATTGCCTCCAAATGCATTAGAAACATTACACACACTGTAACTGCAGTGTGACTACGCTCAATTGCCTTTGGTCATTCTCTTCCTCCACGATGCTGCTCGACTACGGTCGGACGCTGGACACACAGCGGGTGGCCCAACAAGTCTCACCCCTTTTTCGTCCACGTTCAAACACGTCACATAAATTGACATCGCTTTCCACTCACGTGTCACTTACCACAGCTCGTGAAAAGAGAATTGTCAGCTGTTGTGTCAGCTTGCAGAAAGTAGAAAATGATTATTGAAAGTCGCATGCAACTGTTGTGCAGCACCGTCTCCAAGAGCGTTATCTTTCGGCGCTGATCGTGTTCGAAACGTACGTACATAAATGGCAAGTCTGGAAGTAATCAACCCGCTGATATTGCGATTCTTTATCAGATCAGCACCCTACTGCTGTTGCAAGATCGCGAGCTAACAACATCTCAATAATTTGCTCGGCGGAGGTCACATCAACAACATTTCTGTCTGCGCATACCGAAATTCAGATTGTAAACGTACTGAGGCGCGCGAACTTCGTTTTCAATATCTCAGTTCAGAACATCAACAAAGCAGCTCTGCAGCGCGTTAAGTTTCCATCACGTTCACTTCCTGCGCGATGGTCTTCGAATACGGTCGGTCGCACGAAAACCAGCGGATGGCCCAGCAATTCGCACCCTCTTTTTCGTCCACGTCCGGACATGTCACTCACCACAGCACGTGAAGAGAGAATTTTCAGCTGTTGTGTCACCTTGTTGTCAAAGCAGAATACAGCTTTTGCCTGTTTCATCAGTTGAGACTACAAAAAAATGAAAGAGAATTGTCAGCTGTTGTATCACCTTGCAAAAAGTAGAAAATGCAAATGTGTAATTGCAACACAGCATTGACGTGTTTGCTCAGGTTAGTGAAAGTCACATGCAACTGTTGTGCAGTACCGTCTTGAAGTGCGTTATCTTTTGGCACAGATCGTGTTCTAAATGTACGTGTGTAAATGGCAAGTGTGGAAACAATCAACCCGCTGATATTGCGATTCTTCATCACATCAGCACCCTACTGCTGTTGAAAGATAGTGTGCTAACAACATCTCAATAATTTCTCAGTTCAGAACACAATCGATAATGCAGCACTGCAGCGCATGAAGTTTCCACCGCGTTCAATTACTTCCTTCCTGCGCGTTCGTGAGGGAATACGGTCGGTCACGCTAAAAGCAGCGGATGGCCCAGCAATTCGCACCCCTATTTTGTACTCGTCCGCAAACGTTACATAAGTAAAAACAACTTTTCAGCGACATGCAATTAGCCACAGCTCATGTGAAGAGAATTGTCATCGGTGTTGGCAGCTTGCAGACAGTTTATGTAGCAATTGTCGGATTGGATGCACCATTCAATTCAACTATCAGTTCTGCACACATCGCAGGAAAGGTGAGTAGTCAGTTGTTGTCTCAGCCTGCAGACAGCAAAGAAAAGCACACAATGGCAACGTGTGATTGTAACACGGCATTTCCGTGCATGTTCAGTTCGGTCGAAGTAATATGCATTTGTGCTGCAGCATCGCATTCGATTCTGTCCTTGTTCCGTTCTCATAATGTTTGAAGTGACTTACATAAACAGAAACAGTGCAAGTAATCCGGCGGTCGCCCCCCCCCCCCCCCCCCCCCCCCCCCCCCCCCCCCCCCCCCCCCCCCCCCCCCCCCCCCCCCCCCCCCCCCGCACTCCACTGCTCTTCCAACATCGTCCGCTTGCAATGTTACAACAATCTGCTCGCATGAGGTTTTTTCCTTAACGCTCAGTTGTATGACGTCACATCTTTTCCAACCACCTATAGCCGCTGGCGCACCAGTCAATACCGCTTATCCCATGTGCGTCTGAACTAACAATTCGACTACGGCTATTCTTGCAGCATTTTCGTGTACCAACACATCACACCATAGCACATGAAAGTCAACTTGTCACCTGTTGCGTCAGCTTGCAGAACGCCAAAAATGCGATTGTGGAATTGCAACCACATTTGCATGCATGTTGAGTTCAGTGACAGCCGTATGCTTTTTGCCTCCATTGTCCTTTTGTCACACCTCGGTGATTGCACACTCCGTTAGCAGTAATGATATCGCTTAAGGCCGCCCACGCACAACTATCTGTAGAATGCAAGTGTCGCACTCATTTACGGAGCAACATGCAACATCGCACTACGACACTGGAAATGCAGCAATTTCCAAAGAATATGTTAATAGCATTTCGTGCAGCAGGCGTGCATGCAATGCAGTGCCACGTAACCATCCCTTACCGCATTTGAACTACTTTGCGGCTGTAACTTGCGCCCGCATGGAAAATTTCACATATTGGGCGAGCAATGGCAGGCACAGTTAGTTTCAATCATCTGGCCCTTACAAACATTCCATGCGTTTCCACTTCAGTTCGTGACGTTTGCATTGCGTTCATTCACTTCGTTCCCGCGCGATGCTGCTCGTACATAGTCTGACGCAAGACAAGCATCAGGTCTGAAACACATTTAGTAAGTTCACATCAGTTTCTACCGGCATGTCAATCAGGAAAGAACAATTTTTATGAGTTGTTGTACCATTTGCAGAAAGGTGATTATGCAATTGCCTAATCACAAAGCAGCATTTACGTCTATGATCAATTCCGCCCACCGCACATGACACGAGAGTTTTCAGATGTCATGTCGGCGTGCAGAAAGTACAGAATGCAAATGTCCAATCGTAATGCAAAATTGACGTGTATGGTCAGATTAATTACCGTCGTATGGATGCCCATCAGTCCAAACGGCTTATCCTGCTTACGTCCAAACAAACCAGCTAAGGCAACCACCACATAGTATTACTCGTTTATAACATATGAAAGCATTACTTCTCTACGCCTACAAATGTTCCGACGGTTGGCGAACGCTAGCGAGCAAATGTAGTTAGACTTATCTGACCTTGCTGTTTCAGCACGGCGTTGTAAATGCAGTGTCTCTTACATATGCTTTCCTTCCATTGTGCAACTTCTATAATTCCTTCATTCTGTCACAGCGCTTCATTCCATTAGGAACACTGCTTAAACAATTAATCTGCACCTGTGGCAAACGAAACTTCTCATCGAACACATCAAAAGCACTTCTCAGTGCTGACTTATTCCGCTTCGAGTCTCCAACGATCTTCTCCGAATTCATCGAACCACATTTGTGCATGATTGCGTGTGTCACTTGCTTTGTCTAGTTGCATGCTTAAGTTTTTCATTGTTGCATGACATAGCTTGCGAAAGACCCAAGAACAAGACCAGAATAGCTCCTCACAGCAACGTGACAAAAGCTAGTTTTTCGTACCACAACCATCCAGCAATGAACGACCAGTACTGGCAAGCATACAGACAGCGGACAATAGCCGTCACTACGGATGTGGAAGCAAGAAACGAAAGAGTTGCAACGACCATCCAAAGTAGACTTGGACATTTCGAAAATGACACTCAGCGGTTTTTCCGGGATACACACCCCCCCCCCTGCATGACATAGCTTGCGAAAGACCCAAGAACAAGACCAGAATAGCTCGTTACATCAACGTGACAAAAGCCAGTTCTTAGTACCACAACCATCCAGCAATGAATGACCAGTACTGGCAAGCATACAGACAGCGCACAATTGCCGTCACTACGGACGTGGAAGCAAGAAACGAAAGAGTTGCAGTGACCATCCAAAGTAGACTTGGACATTCCGAAAGTGACACTCAGCGGTTTTTCCGGGATACACAATTCCAACAGAGCGCCGTTTCTTCCAACTTGCACAACACCGTCGAGAAATTGACGACATGGTCAAAGCTGGGCTCATGGAAGTACTGCAACACGTGTTTCTCGCTTCATACCTGCCAAATGACACCTTCCATGTCTATGCCACGCCCTTCCACCCCACCAACTTGCCCATGCAAATCTGCACTTTACACAGTACCCAAATTCCAGGATTGGCCAGTGCAACTTCTGCTTCTCACCAAGCAAGATGCACGCTTCCTCTCCTTGTACGACGTGCACATTGGCAACACTGCAAAAGTGCAACATGGCTATCGCGCAAAAGACGGAATGTTCCGCATCACTTTGAAACCTCTTCCACCACTGCACACCATAAGCGCCATCACCGATGAACACAGACGTACGGCCCTTCTGCGTGCATACGACTGGTTGATGTCCCCCCCCCCCAGCGCCGTTTCTTTCAACTTGCAAAACACTGTCGACAAATTGACACATGGTCAAAGCTGAGCTCATGGAAGTACTGTAACATCTGTTTCTCGCTTCATACCTGCCAAATCACACCTTCCATGTCCCTACCACGCCCTTCCACCCCACCAACCTGCCCTCGCAGATCTGCACTTACACTGTACCCAAATTCCAGGATTAGCCAGTGCAGCTTCTGATTCTTACCAAGGAAGATGCACGCTTCCTCTCCTTGTACGACGTGCACATTGGCAACACTAGAAAAGTGCGACATGGCTATCGCGCAAAAGACTAAATGTTCCGCATCACTTTGAAACCTCTTCCACCACTGCACACCATCAACGCCATCACCGATGAACACAAACGTACGGTCCTTCTGCGTGCATACGACTGATTGATGTCTTGCCCATTCAGTCAATACAAGACCTCCGTGCAAATGCGGGAACGAAACGAGCTCACCCCCCCCCCTTGTCCATTCAGTCCATACAAGACCTTCGTGCAAATGCGGGAACGAAACGAGCTCTTGCAAAAGCCCAACTTCTCCACTGTTTGCAACGAACCATACTTGGAATGTGCAATATGGCCCGTGCTGCCCCCCCCCCAACCATACTTGGAATGTGCAATATGGCCTGTGCTGTATTGGCACCGGGAGTGGTGCGAATCCTCGCTGTCAGGAAACAGAAGGCACGCAAGCACGAAAAAGGCTTTCTGCGTTAAAGCCATGAGCAACATAATGGACTACGGCGAAAACTTCGAAATCATCCGCTTCCAATACGATCGATGGATTTTCAAAACAATAACAGGAGCAATAGAAACTGCCAAGAAATTAGGATGTTCCTCGGCAAGAGTATTAGACACCAAACACTTCTCCCCAACGTACTGGCAATGGCAACACTGTTATCTTATAGACTGCACAGCGCAGTTGGGTTTGCCAGATGTATTCATCACCATCAGCCCCTACGAATGGACCTTTCCACAGCCCACCTGGTTTCCCCCCCCCCCAACGTACTGGCAATGGCAACACTGTTATCTCATAGACTGCACAGCGCAGTGGGGTTTGTCAGATGTTTTTATCACCATCAGCCCCTACGAATGGACCTTTCCACAGCCCACCTGGTTCGAGCAGCGTATGTCTTCTTTAGGATGTGATCAAACTGATCTTGGATTTTGGGAGACAATGCACATTACGCACATTCTTCAGGAATTTTTGCGGGGATACATCTGCGGCCAAACAAAATACACTTGGAGAAATTCAATTCTGGGGAAGGGCAACGTCATCACGTACTTATACCGCTTCGAATTCCCCCCCCCCTATTGGCGCCGGGAGTGGTGCGAATCTTCGCTGACAGGAAACAGAAGGCACGCAAGCATGAAAAGGGCTTTCTGCGTCAAAGCCATGTGCAACATAATGGACTACGGCGAAAACTTCGAAATCATACGTTTCCAATATGATCGATGGATTTTCAAAACAATAACAGGAGCAATAGAGACTGCCAAGAAATTAGGATGTTCCCCGGCCAGAGCCCCCCCCCCCTTGTCCATTCAGTCCATACAAGACCTTCGTGCAAATGCGGGAACGAAATTTATTATTGGCGCCGGGAGTGGTGCGAATCTTCGCTGACAGGAAACAGAAGGCACGCAAGCATGAAAAGGGCTTTCTGCGTCAAAGCCATGTGCAACATAATGGACTACGGCGAAAACTTCGAAATCATACGTTTCCAATATGATCGATGGATTTTCAAAACAATAACAGGAGCAATAGAGACTGCCAAGAAATTAGGATGTTCCCCGGCCAGAGCATTAGACACCAAACACTTCTCCCCAACGTACTGGCAATGGCAACACTGTTATCTTATAGACTGCACAGCGCAGTTGGGTTTGCCAGATGTATTCATCACCATCAGCCCCTACGAATGGACCTTTCCACAGCCCACCTGGTTTCAGCAGCGTATGTCTTCTTTAGGATGTGATCAAACTGATCTTGGATTTTGGGAGACAATGCACATTGCGCACATACTTCAGGAATATTTGCGGGGATACATTTGCGGCCAAACAAAGTACACTTGGAGAAATTCAATTCTGGGGAAGGGCAACGTCATCACGTACTTCTACCGCTTCGAATTTCAACGGCGAGGAACTTTGCACGCCCACTTGATAGTCTGGCTAAGGGACAGAAAGAAAATGAACATTGACCGTTTGGCTGCCACTATTCACACAACCGACGAGGCCCTAGCGACCACTGTCTATCGCACACAGAGGAGCAACCAAAGGACACAAGGCATTTCCGTCAGCGATGCAAGGACACATTTCGACAACAGTGGACAATTAATCTTCACACGCAGCGACGTCGACCAAACTTTGAATATTCGAGCGTACATCGATTCAGTGCTTCTGTCGCTGCAATCAAGCATGGATTTTCAAATGGGCAACTCCAGAGGTCTTCTATTGAATTACGTTGCAGGTTATGTCACCAAGTACAAGGATTCTTTCCTCTCCATATCCAATTTGTTAGCTCAGTTCGACAGCCATTCCATGGCAATAAGACAAATCAAGACGATGACACCCAGCGAACCTGAAATCAGTCTCGCCCTGACCAACACCCAACTTGCCTACACCTCGGCCACTACCAAAAAGTATCTCTGTCCGGTTTCGATGGAACGAGCACAGTTGTGTCAGGTCGTTGCACATTACATGGATAGACCTGGCACTGAAAACGATTCCACTTTGCTTCATTTCATGCGAAAGTTTTACATTTCAAATCGACAATTGAAACGGTACCAGACGAACAAACTCATACTGGTTGGGTGCAAATTGGTGTCCCCCACCAACGACACATATTTCTTCCAAGACGCACTTCTCCACACACCATTCAGATCTTTGCAAGCGTTAGCTTATTCAGGCCCTGTTCCGGAAGACCTTCACATGTTTTCTTACGTGGTAGCCAACAGATTCTCATTTTGGATAGACGAAAATGCAATTTCCCGTTCCCTTGAACTGTATGGCCACAAACAGTACTTCATTGACAACACATTGTCAATGGTGAGAAGCCTGTGGGTCGCTTGGAGACAGTGGCGAAACAACCTACTTTCGTTCGACAACCTCAGGATTTCCTACATTCATCCAAACACTGAAATCGCCTTGAATTTGAGACAGTTCACCTTTGTGGACGTTGTGATGCGAAACCTCAACAGATTTGATAACGAACAGGAATACCATTCCCAACAAATCTCATTGTTTCTGCTGAAAGGTCAACAGGGTACAGGGAAAACCGCTTGCTTGCTTCACTTGATTGCACAGGCAATCGACAGAAACTTGACCGTCCTTTTAACGGCTCCCACGGGCATGCTCACTACTACTCTGCGTAGTCTAGTCAGCGACAATGTAACATGCGAAACGGTGCACAGTGCATTCCATTTGCAATCGCCACATCAGCCAACACCCACCGTTAACTGGAGCTTGAAAAGATATCACCTCATCATCATCGACGAAGCGTCAATGCTTTCTACCAGAACAGCACATCACATCATAAGCTCTCTCAGAGCAATTTCCTCCAATGCCACTGTTGTCTTCTGTGGAGACAAAAACCAACTCCAACCTTTCGGCACGGACTCCACTGACCGTCACTCTTGCATGCAAGACCCCACTCTCCTCCAGCTATGTCACACATTCAACTTGATCGAGGAACAACGCACACAAGACAACACACTTCGCGAGTTCTTGAGGCAAATCATCCAATTCCGACCTTCTACATCACAACTTTCAAGCTTCACTGACGGCCTCGTACTGCTTCCGCACTCACAGCCGACAGATGAGGAAATAACGGCAGCACTGCAACCATTCGACAACTGGATTGTTCTCACACACAGCAATAGGGCTTCAGCAAGGATCAACTCCATTGTCACTCAGCACAAGTTTTCACAGTCATCCCCGTTAGATGTAGTGCAACTGGCAGATCTGGACGAACCACCACAACCTGTGTACCATGGACATCTCATCAGATTAACTGAAAATCGCGACAAACGAAGAGGCTTTGTCAACGGCAGAATTGCAACAGTATCGGCCCTCTCAGGTCACACATTCCTTGTTCAAACCGAAACAAGCGTACTTCGCATTTACCCACTTCGCAATTCCGACCATCAGTTGTACTATCCCTTCCTGCCCAGCTACGCTCTCACAGTGCACAAGTGCCAAGGTCAAACATTGAGCAACGCAATCATATGGTTTGACACGCGCCGCCTTCCCGGAGGACTAGCATATGTAGCTATTTCACGCGTCCGACGAAGACAAGACCTGAGATTCCTCACAGAACCAACGCCCGGTCAATTCTGAGCATCTTCAATCCTTTGTCAAATTGGAACATCAACTGCTGTCATTGAACATATGAGTGCCGGTTTATTGCTCGTTTTCATCGGTCAATCCCTCATCATCCACACTCAACACCATTCAACCCTTAACCGCAACATTCATCGCCGATCGATGAAAAAAAATCTTCGCGTGACATCATAGCATGCACGCTACACCTTTCCGTGACTGCTACCTTGACGCGGTGGAAGGGCTTACGCTGTTAGCACGGGCAAGCAGCAACCAAAGCAGTCCAAAAAACGAAAATACTTCAGCCGGGAGCCACGCAAACGCAACGCCTCGGTCACATCACCGCCCAGCTGAGAAAGGAGGGAAAGAGGGGACATCGCAGGATCGAAAGGCGACGTCGCTATGAACGCTAGGCTGCCCAACAAGCCAGAAATCCCTGTTGAAATCTGGGGGGGCTGGGAGGGCAAGACGTTCCCAAATTTCCCCTCTTATC
>QLIY01003043.1:0-14371 GCA_003260075.1 Phallusia mammillata | reverse complement strand
AAGTGAGAAATTAAACATGCTTACAAGAAAGTTAGAAAAGCTGCTACATAACACCAACTGGAAATATTAGTGTCACTGTCCATTATCAACACATTCCTTGTGAGTTGTGACCAGCGCACAACACCAGCGGAGGATAAGTTTAATCACAATTGAAGATCTGAACAACAGCAAACTTATCCGGTGTTAAACCATTTACCCGAGTTTTGAACATTGGACTATGGTCTCCATAACAATTGTTTTCTTGTGTTAAATGAACAACAACAAACTACGCACAACATTAGTTACAAGAATACCTCATCTAGCTTTTTATTAAAGCTTTTTGACAGGTAGGAAAAAATCTCGCCTGAAGTTGCATTTAACATACGACAGGAACCTAAGTAGTAATAGCACTAAAACAAACTGGTACTCAGAACAAATACAACAAGTTTCAAGAGACGGTTACTGACAATCACGTTGGCTTTGTCACGTTTTGGTTGCATGGTATTAATATTGCATTCCCATAAATAAAAGAGAGGTTTAACAAATCATTTTACTGTTTCGATTGGTTTCCGACAACACATCGTTTTTTACATACACGCAATTGTTATGTGTGATAAATGTTCCTCCTGGCAGTTTTCTTTTCGTCAAAACAAATTAATTAGCGCCAGACGGTCTCCTAATTTTGCAAATGTTCACAAGGAACAGAAATCGGCTCAAAATTCAAATCTATCGCAAAAAGTTTTGTCGCAAATTAAAAGCAGCAGCAACAACCACCATAGTCACACATTGTAATCGCATTTTGCAAACATCGCAAATGGTGCCTGTGTGATATTGAAGACTATATAAAATAAAAAAATATGATACCTTGCATCCAAACTCAAGCAAGGAATCATAGTTTGCAGTCAGACAGTGTGTTGGGTTTCATGTCGCAATCCAACGGCTTATTTGTCGAGTCGACATCTGTGCTTCAGGATTATGTCTTCCAGATGACTTGGTCTGCAGAACAAGTACAATGATATAGAGGTTGCTGCAAAAGTTAGTCGTGAAAATGCAAGAAACTCTGAAGAGCCAGGTATTCCTGCAGCAGTTTTTACCTGGAAAGTATTCTTATGGTTCCCCACGCACGAATAGTTCCCCACGCTCGTGTTTGTGCGGACACCGACGGTCAGTTTTCGATTACAGAAAGCATTAACCCAACTTTAAAAAAATTTGTCGGTATTCTTTTTGCAATATTATTGCCATATAACTACAAAACAGTAAAAAAGAAAAAAATGTAAGTAATCTCTTGCTTTGACTTCTTATTATTGTCAAAGGTCAGTTTTCAAACACAAATATTCCTAGAAAGTCTTAACATTTGTATTACAGAATAAGTAACAAATTGTTTTTCACCTAACTTTGTTTCGCAAATCGGGTACCATTGATCTGTAGTAACCTCTCCTGGTGTAAGTGCTGAACCACCGTTTAATGACCTTTTGACACCGTTTCAATAATAAAGAGACTTTGGTGTTCAACAATAACGTTCGCCTATTTCAGTAGTTCTCAGGGGGGGGGGGGGTGTAAGTGCTGAACCACCGCTAAATGACCTTTTGACACCGTTTCAATAATAAGGAGACTTTGGTGTTCAACAATAACGTTCGCCTATTTCAGTAGTTCTCAACGGTGGCGCCCCCCTAGTGGCGTTTGCCATCATTGAGGGGGTACTGCAGAATAATTGAGCGTTTGAGAACGCTGGGAGAAGATAGAGCAGGTAAAACGAAACAAAACGAAAAAGTCATTTTTGTCATATCTCTTCCATCAGCGACCCGTAAAAGTAGATTTGACTAAGTACTCGCTGTATTGGGTACTTTGTTTGCTGCCAGTTTTTGATGACGATGTCACAATCCATTTTATACAAATCACAATGAGTCATTTGTCAGGGCNGAAGAAAAGTGCTGCAACAAAGTGCTTTTGACTCTTGCAGAGCTAACAAGCAAGCCAAGGTTCATTCGTTTTATTGATAATTGACCGTAAGACAAGAGTTGATTCGTTTGTTGTTGTTGGTAACTTCAGATTGCAAGTTACATGTTCTAAAGTATAATGATGATTCTTGTTTGTTTTTTATTTTGACTGAAACAAAGTAGGAAAGAGTCTGATTGGTTTATGAACATTTGAAAAATCTGCTAACAAACAAAACATTTGTTTCGTGCAACAATGAGCTAGTCAGTGCATTAGGCCAAAGGCAAATAAGTATTATTATTATCAGTACTTCAGTGCATTGTTTTTCATCCAACATGCCACGGCTGGTTGCTAAGCGATGCCATGTTTTATTCTCAATGAAGACTTGGAAACAAGTTCTAATCAGGGGGGGGGGGGGGGGGGGGGGGGGGGGGGGGGGGGGGGGGGGGGGGGGAATACCCACTGAAGGTAAATCTTATTTAAAACCAACGTAAAAACGAAATGTAGAAAAACGCACAAACAACTAGAGTTAGCAAAAAAAATTAATAATAAAAGATAGATCTCATTTAGGACGGTAGTACTAATACAGCACGTGATCACAGATGACCGCATGTTACCGCAAGCTGTCATAAGGTAGGCAGTTTTAAGGGACATAAATATGTTTTTGCCAAAATATTTTTTGTGGACTTTTGAAAGCGCTGACGGTAAGAGCTAAGATGAGGGTTTGTTATTGAAATAACTGTCGAAGCCGATCTAATTTATCCTTGCTGGGTCTTGTATTCTCAAATTTCACAAACAATGCAATATTCTAAGCCAGGGGTGGGCAAACTTTTTAGTGCAAGGGCCTCATTTAAAAGTTCTAAATTTCAGGGGGACGGATAGTAACCCAAAATATTAACTGATGTATGTTGCGAGCAAAATAAAAATACGTTTGTTGCCACTCCATTCATCGTGCAAACATTGTTCAAAACGCATCAATTGCATTTTAAAAAAAAGGCATTTATTGCAACATAGGCTGCACTACGTGTTTTTGTTAATTAAGTTCCTTTTGCATCCATCTTTAGTTGTTGTGCGGGTAACGATTTTATAGTCATGTTTAATGTCCGTTTGCAAAGTACTGCAATTTGTTTTTACTTTTGTTCCACGCCGTAACAAATTATCCAAAAAAACAAATCGTTGTTAAAATTGCTCATTCTGCAAATCGTCTATTCAACACGTAGATGCGCACTAAAAACTTTAACCAAACGCCTGAAACTGAACTGAGAAATTGTGTCAAGTGACTATTTGCAAAATAACGTGGCAGAAACAACAGGCTAAAGCACGAGTATCTGCGTTTAGTCCCAAAGTATGGTACGGGAACAGATACTGCATCTGATATAGATATCGGCAAGTCGCACTCGGATATCTTTTAAAACTCTACGCCTATGTTCATGATACTATTTACCGGTGCTCGCTAAGCTTCTCTTTTGAATTTACTAACGTTTGGCGGACCGCATAAAATCCTTTGCCGGGAAGCATGCGGCCCGCGGACCGTAGTTTGCTCACCCCTGTTCTAAGCGATATACCATGCAGGTATTTAGCACGACCCCTTTACGAAATGGAATCCATAAATCAAGCAAAAATGTTTGTCACCATTAAAGCTTTACAGTTCCACCAACATCAAACATATCATTACTACCTCGGTGCGTCTTGAATACAAAGCCGCATTCGAGAGCTCTGATCCTGGCCAGTGACTTATATCAACGTCGACATAACATGCCACAAGGTGTCCCACTGGAGCAATTACTGGCTGCAAAGTCATCCAGATTGCCACGGCGAGTGGTCTGCACAAACCACGGCGAGTGGTCTGCACAAACAGAGCATATAAATTTGGGCAAGCCTTAGCAAAATGATCAAATCATGAAACTGGTGCATTGTGTGACGTCACATCACGTCACGTCACGAAACATTCAAAACGTATAGATTTTTGTTAATAAGCAAAAGTACAGTAGTGATTACAGCAAAATAGTGATTACAGTAGTGCACATTAAAAATTCCTTAATATGACAATACCAATCTGATACACTTTGTTTCATTGGAGTTTCTTGTGTAGTAAAGGAATAAAAGTCGACTAATTTGCATAACTTTCACCAGTTGAACAAAACAATTTGTTAAATATGCGACGTGTACGGAACGTTCGTTCAGTGTTAACTACAAATTTCCCCGATACTTTGGGGACAGAAGTCAGCAAACTAGCATTGCTTTTAAGTTGACCCAATTGTTCACAAAAAAGTTCTCGTTAGCATATACGTGCATAAGCATGTTCAAACCACCTGTGTTGAGCGTATCGACAAACGGAGATCTCTAACAGGCTTTGTTTCTGTTTCGGAAGCGAGAAAAATTCGTGTCGTTTAAACGTTTCGAACTCGCCTAATTTCTGGAGTGTAAATTCATTGCATTAAAGGGGGGGGGGGGGGGGGGGGGGGGGGGGGGGGGGGGGGGGGGGGGGGGGGGGGGGGGGGGGGGGGGGGGGGGGGGGGGGGGGTTTTTATTAGTGTTGTTGTAAAGCTCTAAATGTGTCTCGACATCGAATTTGCCTGTTGTGTGAAATTGCCTGGTTTAGTCGAATCTATTTGCAATTTAACAAAGCAGAGTAATCTGTGTTTAGTTCACTTCTTAACATTAGAGAGAGTGCTGCAAAAAAAAGTGCTTTTGACTCGTGCAGAGGAGAGCTCAAAAGCAAGACAAAGTTCATAGAACTCAAGCAATGTTACAGAAATTGGTATTTGACTGCGACGTCGCCATTAACGGTCGAAGTTTGCTTCACAAACGAGGTAAACATGACAACGTAAAAATATACCAACAACACAGTCGTAAATGCAGGGGAATTATGATATTTTACTGACATGGGTTTACAGAGTGCTGCGCGATAACATAAAACGGTTCAAAGAAATTCCATGTAACACTGAGTTAATATAATTCATTAAGGCAGACTAAACCCACACAAATGGTAACAACACCAGACTTGGCAATGAAATTTGTTAAACAGCCTTTTCTTTGGATCAACAGAAACNGCAATGAACTCTTTTCATTCTCATGCGCTTTGTAATCAAATGCGTTAAAGGGGCTTTTGCGCAAAACTTTTTGTTTGTGTATATTGTGTGCGATATATTGGGCAAAAGTTTAGTTTAGGGGTGAAATATATATCGTTAAACAACTTTGTTGACTGATTTTGATTAGGAAGTGCTGTTGCTTCATCAATTATTCTTGCAAGTTGATACTAGGCGATCAAATTTATTTGGTTGGTCTAAATATCTTTTACCGCCAAGCTGTCAATTGTACCAAATATCATTTAATGAAATGAATATAAAAGATAACTGGAAATTTCCTATTCAGTATCAATTTTGAAAATTTTACGGAATTAACCAGTAATACGACGTTCAAATCGTTATGGACGTAGCAGGTCCTATAATCAACAATACAGACGACATTTATTTGCTCAATTTGTTAAAACCCGGTTTTACACAACGATAAGTTGCACAATATTGCAGATAATTAAGATAGTAGACTTTGCAGCGCTTTGCTTAGGTAACCAATTCTCGCTTGCGCAGCAAAACGCCCGATTTACGAGCTATTGCAGCTTTACCCGGTTCGCAAACATCGCACCTCCCTCATAATGACACAAATATTTACGACGCTGGAAGTCGCAAGGCATAAAGCGTTGATTTATTGCTGCACGTCGCGTTAAAAGTTTCAGTGACGTGCTCAACCGCTCAGCACGTGATTCTCATAGTTCCAATTGGAAAGCGAGAAATTAGACGTTTAATAAAACAAGCTGGCAAGAATGTTAGAAAAGCCGCTCAATAACATCAACTGAGAATTTAAGTGTTTCTGTCTTTCTACAAATGCATTCGACGTGTGCTTTTGATCAATAACCAAACGTCAACTTAGAAACGCTATGACACCGAACCGGCGAAAAAAACAAGCAGAGGATAAATTTAATCACAACCGAAAATCTGAACAACGGCAAACTTATCCTGTGTTCCACCATCTACCCGAGTTTTAAACAAGGGACTATGGTCTCCAGGACAACTGTTTCCCTATGTTACATAAACAACAACAAATTACACACAGCATTAGTTTCAGCAATACATATTCGAGCTTATTATCAAAGCTTTTTGAAAAGTTAGACATAAATCTGGCCTGAAGTTGTATTGAACATACAACAGGAGCCTAAGCAGGAATAGCGCAAAAACAAACTGGTACTTAAGACAAATATAACAAGTTTCAAGAGACGATTACTAACAATCACGTTGGCTTTGTCACGTTTTGGTTGCATGGTATTAATATTGCATTCCATAAATAAAAGTGAGGTTTAACAAAAGCTTTGCTCTATTTTGATTGGTTTCCGAAAATACATGTGTTTTACACACACTCAATTGTTAGTTTACCATCAGGTACCTTGGACAAACCGAGCGGAATTTAAAGAACACCAAGTGGCTGTTAAAAGTATAAAAATTAAAAATTCCGCCTTATGTAGAAACACGTTTTGGAATGCGACCACCGCGTTAATTGAAACGATGCCCAATTTTTGAAACAGGAACCAAATTGATAGGGAAGGTTGGTCTTTGAAAGTTGCCTTATGAATTCGAATTCAAATGTTTTGAATCGCAACGATGACAAAAACATAAGCCCGGTTCAACGAGACAATTTGCGTCCGACTTTCCCACCAAATATCGGACACTAGTTACGCATGGCCATGTAACACACGGAACTTTTCACGGAAATTCTTGTTTTCTTATAATTACTTGACGCTTTATTCCGCTTCGCTTGTGTGCTCGCATTATATCGTTCGGTTCTCTGATGAAGCCCAACCGTTCTGGTGGACGAAACGTCAGCTAAATTACAAGTTCTCGAAAACAAACTATATTTGTTTAGCAATACACCAGTTGGGGGGGGGGGACGCGATTGCTGTTGTGTAGTAAATGTATTAATTTCTGGCGGTTTTCGTTTCCCTAAAACAAATTCAGTAACCCCGAGACGGTCTCCAAATTCTGCAAATATTGACACACAACTAAAACCGGATCAAAAATCAAAACTAGCGCAAAGTGGTTTTGGGTCTGTCGCCAATTGAAAGCAGCAACAGAAACCACCAATTACATTTTGCAAACATAGCAACTGTGTAATGCTTGTGTTATATTGAAAACTATAAACGACTTTAAACGTACCTTGCATCCAATCACTCAACCAAGGCAGCAGCATTCAGACAGCTTGTGGGGTTTCAGGTCGCATTTCAATGGCTTATTTGCCCATTAGGCATCTGCGCTTCAGGATCACGTTTTCCAGATGACTTGGCCTGTAGAACAAGTACAATGATTTAGAAGTTACTTCATAACTCGATCGCAAAAATGCCAAAACTCTGAAGAGTGAGATATTCCTACAGCAATTTTCTTCCAAGTATTTGTAATACACATGTAAACAATTACACAAATAAGAATAATTAACCAAAAGTAGACATCATGTGTCAGAATATATTTTTAATATTCTAACTAATCTCGCGAAGATAAATACAAAACTCACCGTTGTTGCCCATAAATGCTGACCAAGAAAGAAATCAACCCGGAAAACGCAAGTGGTCGGTCAGGATTTGCGCCCGTCTATAGTAACACTTGGGTGTCCAGTTAAAAAATGGGACGGTTAAACACAACAAGAGAGCATTAAAATGGAAATACTAACCAATATAATCAAGGCTTTTCATTTTAATTATAAAAAGTAAAGGATTATCAACGAGTGGCGCTTTAAACCCAAACCAATTCGAGGCATCTCCAATAGTAACTAGGACCTTATGTTATGCAATTAATTTGGCTTGGGATACACGACATACAAATTTCATTTTTCAGGTACGACACACTTTTCAGGATTATTTGCCCCTTGTATGTGATTGAAGAGGTGATTTTGGAGATATATAATCAACTCCTAATACGCAACAAACTAACACAAGCATTGCAATAAAGTAACTGCATAACAATAAGTCGCACTTCGCCATCCATAATCATATATAGAATCCCTTAACTAACCGGGACCAGAACAGACTTGTAAAGGATTCGAGGACACAAGTAAGACAAAGTTCATTGAACTGGAACAAAGTTACAGGAATTTGTGTTTGAATGCGACGACGCCATTAACGATCGACGTTAGCTTCTCGAACGAGGTAAAGATTACATGGCAAAAATATCCCAACAACACAGTCGTAAAGTCGTCGATAGGGGGGGGGGGGGGGGGGGGGGGGGGGGGGGGGGGGGGGGGGGGGGGGGGGGGGGGGGGGGGGGGGGGGGGGGGGGGGGGGGGGTTAAGCTGTAAAAGCAAACAAGAAAGGCAAGGTTTTAAACAGGAGAATAAACAAGGGCAAGGTGCTTGGCGCCACCCTTTGCAGTGTGAACGACGAGGCAAACACTATCTTATTGTCGTAAAGTCATCAACAAAATCCAGGAGGATTAGCGCGTTGCGTCATCAAATGTCAGCAAATTTTTTAACGTGGTCATTAATAATCTCATGAAACTGAAAGACTTTACGATTCTAAATTTGTTTGTCACTGCCTTCACTTGCCAAACAATTTATCCGGAACTTGTACCAACAGCATTTTCAACAAATTACTGTCGCAAAAACTATTCGTTGTAAACTATAACTGAGGCTAAGACCGGTTAAGCGATTTGTATTTTTACGGTGTTTGTGATTTGTTACAAAGCAGAGAGGTAACGGTCCGGGCTATTTTATGTCAATAAAACAAGCTTGCATTTAGGCAGCTTTCGGACATTGTTTTGTTAAAAGAAAATTGGTTCAGTTTCGGATTTCTTGTTGTGTTTGTGGGTTCAGGCCTCATCAATGATGGCAAAGAGACCGTTATAAAAATAAACTTAAAAGTTTGAGAATTGAAACAACATAAAAATGTACCACTATTAGAAAGTCTACAATACACACGAAAATGCTGCTGTAACTGCATTGTATTGTGCCGTTTTGTAATTTTGTTGGGGAGGTATTGGCAATATTTTAGTATGTAACCTGAGGAACATGATAAAACTTTGATAACCACTACGCTGGCCCAAATGTGCTCAAATTTTAAGTGAGAAACAGGAAACAACCAACAAACAACTGTTTAAAATTTCCTCACTTTGGGAATTTGTATTTATAAAAACATAAATATAACTTTATTTTATTCAGCAAACTTCTGCTGTTTACGCGTGAAGCAGCTTTACCTTTTTTATTTTTCTCTTTTTTTCCCTTACCTACTGCCTGTCAACAAACATTGTCCTGATGCGGTCTGGGTCAAACCTTTAACTTATTGTTAAAAACGCATTTGCAGAATCTTAAAACTAATCAATAGGTATTGTCACGTTTGCATTAATTAAAGCTCCTGTCCCTGAACAGAGTCTGTGAGCAATACAGTGAACGAAAAAGTTTTTGGCGTATAAGTTGTCAAATGCGCAGTTAATGTCCTGTCAGCAAATACAAGTGGTTAGACCCATTCGAAAAAGTACCTCCGAATGAATTACACACGCGGGACAATGTCTAAAAAGCATGTGTTAGGGGTTATGTATTTTTCCGAACAGAATTTATTTCGATCTATCCGTGCTTCTGCAACAGACCCGACAATTATCATGAGATCTTTGAGACCTTTAAGCCAGCACCGAAATTGCGGTCTAAACAAACAAAACCTACGCTAAGACCTGAGCGTGTCACAGTAAACGAAGTCAGGTGCAAACTTGTCAACATAGTGGTTGTATGAGAATAATTCGGCTTTATGGTTTACAAAGCAAGAGTTGTAAGATTTGGCTATGTACGAAATAGCAAAGCAATAAAGATACGAAGAGTAAGTAAAGAGGTTAGTATCGTATTTGTTACGGCTTTTAGCACAGACCTGTCCATCAAATAGTGTACCTCATTACCTTTGAAAAACAAATACACAGACACTCTTCACTTCCTGCCTCTCTTCAACACAGTGTGTTGCATTTGAGTAAATCGCATTCGGCCTGTGTCTTATATCGAAGTCGCTTGTTCCAGATTTCCCACCGAGCAAATATCTCGAGATCTTCAAATTTCGGTCTGCACAAACCCATAATTTAAGCGTCGTTTGTTTTGACAAGTTTAGGGGAAATCAAACGCGCTCCCAGACAAATGGAAAGGTTAACATCAATTTGTCACGATCAAGTGACTTGCATGGCTCCATAATTACACTACTACTAGTTCACTGTTTAGTTCTGTAGAATGAAGTTTGGATGCAACGTACTTTACACTACTAGTAGTTTGAGCTTAACAAGTGCTTTCTGCACAAGCTTTAACATCTGAGGTTTAGAACCGGATTTGTCAATTGGCAGCAAACAGCCAAGATCGTTGTATTGTCGCATGGTATAAAACATATTTAAAGTACGTTGCATCCCAGCTACATCAGGGCAACACAGAGATTACAGTCAGCGCATTTTCCTTGCTTAACAAATATAACGAATACAAACAAGAACTTGCCAAAGCAATAAGAAGTTAGATTATCCTGCAGAAGATACTCGCAAAACCTCGTGTTTTCTTTGATATCAATCCTACAAGCATAAATAAAAATCTTACCATTGTTGTTGCTGAGTGTTGAACGACACAGAACTGAACAACGGAGAGTGCAGGGAAGGACTAAGCACGGTGGTTGTATATAGATGATGTTCTGTGAAATAAGATAACAAGGTCAAAATCCCAAAGCACTGTATCAAGTATTTAACAACCAAAACCAGTACCCAAACAATCCCCTGAATAACAAAATACAGGAAAGACACTTGATTTAGGAACCAAAATCGCGTTTAGTTTTAGAAGTGAATAAGTTACAAATCAAAAAGAGGCGTGGAACTTTATGCAAACTTATATGAAGCTTGAAAAAACATTTTTGTGAAATTAAGGTTTGGAGTGTTTTAAAACTCAGGTTTCGAAAGCGGCGTGTTTGAAGTTTTAATCAATAGGACACTCACGCACTTTTAGACCACTAAACTGTCTGGTTTTGTGCGTTTTATCGCCGTTTCTACCAGTAAGCACAGTCAACGTGAGCAAAAAAAGTAGTGTTGATGATTACGTAGAATGAGCCATAGCAACAAAAACGCTAAAATAGTAAATAACATGACGTCTGAAATTAAATAGGAGAAGTGTAATGTATAAAATTAAAAAAGGCTGGTTCAGGAACAGTTAATAAGCCTAACCAGGAAAATACCAAATCACTTGACATTAATAAGCAAATACTAACAGTCGAAGCAAATACTAACAGTCGTGTGTTAAAATTGGATCTGCTGTACTACCATAGACCGTAATTGTCACCAACACTAACAGTCAAGACATTTCAAGCTTATTAACATTAAATAAACGAAGTTTGGTTTGAAAACAGAAACATTGATACGGCGTTTTGTGTAACTCATGTATGCTGTGGTTAAGCGAACAATGTTTAGCCTTTGCTGATAATCTCTTGACGATTGCAGCAATGTAAAACTGCAGTAGCTACTAAAGCATACATGCCGCAAACTTGAATCATGAATCAGCCTTCGATGCTAACAGAGTGTTAAATTGCCCACAGCACATATAAGTAGAAAAATCAATATAACTTACTTTGCATCTTTTATTCTCCACGATTCCTTCACTCAATCAAGATCGCGCTTCTTCAGTCGACATCAAGCACTTGCAGATAAATTTATAGGATTCTGTCAACTGCTAGTTTTGTTATCGCNGAATATTTTCACAATGTGCAAACATATTTCGAGAATTTAAATTGTTTGCCTGAAATTAAGTTTTGGCCCGATATCACAAATGCCTATTTAAAACAGTAGCCTATATCTCTTAAAGTGCCGACGGTTAGGGCTATTAGGGTTGGGCTACTTTGACCCCAACATTTTGGCCTCTACACAATCGGAAAATGTGGGCACAGTTACGCTTGCATATTTCTGTGCACATTTAGCAAAAAACGCAGGCATCCCCGTTTCCGATGAATCTAAAAGGTTTGTCGAAAGGAAAATCATGTGCTGCTGCGTGCTATACTGGGCAGTCATCATCAACATTTTCAGCTTAATTTTTCAGACAATAAAACAGTAAAAATTAATACTGAGTTGCTTATTTTGGTTTTAAGCCTTGATGTTCATGGGCCATTAAATTGATATTCAGGGAACAAGCTGTACCCCTGCCTTGTGAGACCTTACGATCTGCGCACTATAAGCACAAAACTTCGTTTCTTGCGCCCCTGAACCGATTGTTGTTTATCCCGCCATACACACAACTGTTGGTTTGGCTTATCAGTTTTGCACAGCCTGGTATTTTTGCATTTCCTGTTTATCACGTCGTGCGCACTATTTTGTGCTTCCATGTTATTGTTTAAAGAACTGCCTGGATCACCTGTTTCCTGATGAAAGGTTTGTCGAAAATTGATCTGAGCTTGTAATAATGATGCGACTAACGTATGAAATTTGCATCAGAAAAAGATTTTCATTTGCAGAGGCCCCACCCCGCCTCAACATGTGACGACCGGCCGATAAAACAAATTATCATGTCGTCTCCATTGATAAAAATGGTTGCAAAAGAAGAAAACAGAAAGGCAGAAACACAACGCTGTTACTCCAAGTAGTCAGATTAAAATGTCTTACAATTCATACAAGGGCAAAATAAGGTTGTAAAGATAAACACTACAAGCAGAGAGTTAAGGCGGTATAAAGTACTAGGTAGGGCGGCATCCCTTAGCTAGATAATTAGCCAGCAGGGACGCAGCAAACATTTGTTAAAATAAGAGGGGGGGGGGTTGCCCACTAATTTGTGCTTCCATGTTATTGTTTAAAGAAATGCCTGGATCACCTGTTCTAAATTACCGCTTGGTTCACGTGTTCTCTGATGAATGGTTTTTCGAAAGGTCACATTGAAAATATTGGTTTAATCTGAGCTTGTATTAATGATTCGACCAACGTATGAAATATGCATTAGAATAAAGTTTTATTTGCAGAAGCCCCTCCCCGCCTCAACATGTGACGACCGGCCGATAAAACAAATTATGGGGGGGGGGGGGGGGGGAGACATGAACACAAAAATGTTACGCCAAATAGTCACATAAAAATGTCCTATCTATAAACAGGCGTAATTACATTTAAATTAGGTTGTACGGATAAACACTACAAGCAGAGAGTTAAGACGGTATAGAGTACTGGATAGGGCGGCGTCCCTTGCTAGATAAGCCAGCAGGGACGCAGGAAACTTAATTGATAAAATAATACAATAATTACAGAATAAAAGAAACAATATCAACACAATATGCACAGATATACAATGCAGAAAGGCTGCGCAAAGCATAATAACATAAGAATATCTATTATATATGGGCGACCTAATTNGCATAATAACATAAGAATATCTATTATATATGGGCGACCTAATTTGTTGAAACCAATTCAACAAATTTAGCGGTAGGGACGCCACTAGAGGGTGTGCGAGATATGAGAAAAATTTCAACAGACAAACTTTTAATGAACGTTGAAAACTTCGTTACCTCAACACAAAATTGGACATTTGCAATAAATCGATTAAATGAAACAACAAAACATATTGTTACGTGGAAATCAGACGGACAACCCCTAGTGACGTCACTAAACAATAGCATGGCGAACGACAACAAAAATAATATAAAAACAAAATCGGTTACGACATTAAACGACACCGGATTTTGCAGAACACAAATCATGAGGTTGTCACGCACTAAAATAACAGGGGGGGGGGTTTACAAAACTTGACGTCACAAAACAACAGCATGGCGAACGACAACAAAAATAATATAAAAACAAAATCGGTTACAACATTAAACGACACCGGATTTTGCAGAACACATATCATGCGGTTGTCACGCACTAAAATAACAACCTATGTTTTATCACCAGTGTTTATGTTCATATACATCAAAGAAAACTTTAAGTCATTGACGCAACAAAAACACCTAAAAAAAAGTCATTAATTTTTTAAACACAAGCACAAAAACATTTATTTCCAGGTTAAAATCCGTCGGATTTCTTACTTTGTTTCGGAATGTTATAATCACAATAAGTGGTCTATATATACGCCGAACTTTATGTCAGGATATGCAACCGATGTGAAATTGAAACCGAATTTATGACGTCAGACAACATTCGTTATTTAACATACGATATTAAAACAACAAAATTACGAGGCACAGAATTCGTCATAATGAGAAACAATCCAATACCCATGTTGCCAACTTTGAAAAATAATCTTCGCAACAAAAAAGCAGCCGCCGTAAACGTCACTAATATAAAGCAGTAAAAAAGCCGACGTAAAAGTTCAACAGTAGGATTGAACGGTAGAAAATCAAAATATAACGACATCAATAGTTTTTTGTAAAGATGATAACAGCGATTGTAGAGAAATTGTTTATCAGACTATTTAAAAAAAATAACTGATGGGTATTTGGGTA
>QLIY01003042.1:0-14380 GCA_003260075.1 Phallusia mammillata | reverse complement strand
ATGCCTCCGTCAGCATGGAGGGTGAACACGTTCATTCGTAGAGCATCACCAAAACCTTTCAGTTTGATCCACGATTGAAATATCTCGTTGGATGGTGCAGCTGGAACAGTCGTCGACGGTGCAACAGGAAGAGTCGACTGCTCTTGAACATTTTCAGCAGAATTGCGGTCATTTAGTAAAACACAATCAGAACTTGTGGTGCTGTTGGCAGATGCGGTTTCGGGGGTTAGAGCAGCAGTACGTGTTTTCGGTTTACCAGAAAAGAACTGCTTTATACTTCGATTGTTAGGTTTATCAGAGGATAAGCGTTTACGCTGCGACATTTTCACCTGAAATAACTCACAAAAACTTAAAATTTTTAAGTTAAAAAATAGAAAGAGTATTTAAGAAATAGCCTATTCTAAATTTTATCGCAAAAACAATCTTTCTATCTCAAAAATGCTCAAGATAGCGACTGTCACGTCTTCCTTTTCTTTTACCAGGAAAGAGATCGCTGATCAAATAACGACTGAATAGTTCTACTTCTGAGATCGCTGATTAAAATCTTCAGAGAACTGGCAAAAAGGGCGATGTAATCTACAATAGCACTTGCAAATAACGCATTAAAACTTGATAGCAACTGTCAGCACTTCAACGTATTTCTTAATTTCTGTCCTTCCTCTCTTTTACACTCAAAATATGCCGCCTTATATAATGCCAAAAATATTCTCCCACCTACGAGAAGCTTCGGTTAAGTTACGTCACAAACAATTGTTAAAACTAAACGTCAGGTTGAGTAAATACGTTTATGACATCATAAGCTTCATAATATTCAGTTTAAGTCAGAGAAGAGTCCAGAAGGAATAGAATTAACTCGAATCTAGGTTTCGCAAGAAAAGCAATTATTACGTTATTTCTGATTTCAAAGGTTACTTTAGGACAAACATTAATCTCTAAAGATGCGGTACAAACCTAGGCATTTAAACTACATACAATCAACGCAACATAAAATGAATTATTCGACAAGGCACAGCTTAAATGATTGTGACAGCGACCAAACAGCCTGCCCAACACGGCCGCCAAACAAGTTTGCTGCACAATCAAACAAAGTGTGCTTGTTGGCTTCTGCTTGTTATGTTTCCACACGTAAAAACTGATCATTATGCGCCATAAATCAGAAATAAACATTGACGAGTATCGAAGGTGCACTTCTTTTGTGAATAACTCTTTGATTCAGCTGTTAGCTGTACCTCCACTTATACCGTTCCAGTCCCCCAAAACACCTTAAAAGAAACACTGGGTGTGGCCACAAACCTTGCCTTGAAACTGCAACTTTATGTGGTAAATGGCTTGATTATGATGACAAATATCCAATTGTTGAACAATGAATGATTTCTCATTGTTACGTACAATGCAAATGAGATACAAAGCAACAGTAATATGTACAACGACGTGTTCTAAAATAAATAATGTTCCAATCTGTTGTTTTTGGGCTATAAATCCGTTATGCATGCGCGTTAGAAGTTCTTCAACGGGGCAAGATCTTTTGAATAAACAATTTTTGTCAGGTTAGCCATTAAAATGGCAGAGAAAAAAAAAAACAGTCAGAAGAAAACAGGATGTTTTTAACAGAATGGGAGAGTTTATATTTTTTGTTGAGTGTAATGGCAAGCCATTTTGCCTTATATGCCAGGCATCATTGGCGAATTTTAAGGCGTCAAATCTTCAGCGCCATTTCAGCTCATTACATGCTAATATTGACCAGGAATTTCCAAAAGGAACTGAACTTCGCAAGCACAAATTGGTCACTTTGAAAACCCAAGCAGAAAAGCAAAAACAGTTCTTCCACAAATTTACAAAGTCCTCAGAGATCGTAACGCTTGCATCGTATCAATTGGCTTGGAACATTGCACGTGCTAAAAATCCATACAATGAAGGAGAGTTTGTTAAAAAATGCCTTAGTGACATGATTGAAATCTTGTCTCCTGAAAACGGCAAGCTAAAGCGAATGGTATCCGAAGTCCAGCTGTCCCGTCACACTGTTAAACACAGAAAATCTGACATTAACAGCACTATTGAATCAAAGTTGCACTCTGCTCTTCAAGCATGTGACTATTTCAGTGTCGCATTGGATGAGAGTTGTGACATTCAAGACAAACCTCAGTTGACAATATTTGCACGATTTGTGTCAAGATTGTGTGATCAAAGAAGAACTTCTTGATATTGTGCCGTTAAAAGACAGAACTCGTGGTGTAGATTTGAAACAAACAATGATGACTGTATTTGCGAATGCAAATCTGCCTGTGCAGAAACTAACTGCAATAGTCACGGATGGGGCTCCAGCCATGAAAGGATCTGCGAACGGGCTTGTGGGGCTGTGCAAAGCTGATCAAACATTTCCCGAGTTTTGGAATGTTCACTGAATCATTCACAGGGAGCAACTCGTGTCTAAATCATTGAATTTAGACAATGTCATGAAGCCTGTGATGGAAATCGTCAACTACATCCGCACACATGCGCTTAACCACAGGCAATTCAAGAATCTTATCTCCGAGCTGGACCAAAGGCTTCCAGGTGACCTGCCGCTGCACTGCACTGTGAGGTGGCTATCAAAAGGCAAGGTACTTTCTCGCTTCTTTGAGCTTTTGGATGCCGTGAAACTGTTCATGGAAGAGAAGGATAAGGATTATCCCGTCCTCTCAGACCACGAGTGGATTATGGATTTGGCCTTCTTAGTTGACATGCTGTGTCACTTGGACAGACTGAACCTGACCCTGCAGGGTAAGTTCAAAATGCTGCCTGACCTAGTGCAAAGTGTGTTTGCGTTTGTCAACAAACTGATGCTGTTCAAGGCGCATATTCAGAAGAGAGATTTAAAGCATTTTCCCACTCTGCTAAAAGCCAGCGGGCAAGTAACCAGTGTCGCCCTGAATAAAAAAAACAGCTGGATTTGCAACACTGGTTGAAAACCTGCATCAAAATTTCGTGACCCGGTTCCGTGATCTACAACTCAAAAGGCCACAAATTTCATTCCTCGTTGACCCACTTAATGTAGAGACCAACTGTTTGAAAACCCCGCTGGTCACAGATGAGGCTGCGGCTGAGTTAGAATTTATTGATCTTTGTGAGGAGGACCGACTNATCAGAAAACAGCTGGATATACAACACTGGTTGAAAACCTGCATCAAAATTTCGTGACCCGGTTCCGCGATCTACAACTCAAAAGGCCACAGATGTCATTCCTCGTTGATCCACTTAATGTAGAGACCAACTGTTTAAAAGCCCCGCTGGTCACAGATGAGGCTGCGGCTGAGTTAGAATTTAGTGATCTTTGCGAGGAGGACCGACTGAAACCCGCTTTAAGGGAAGGGACCATCGAGTTCTGGAAAAGTGTGCCAATGGAAAAATACGCCAATGTCAAACGGGCTGCGCTTAAGATACTGTCAATAATTGGATCAACATACGTTTGCGAGTCTGTGTTTTCCACCCTGAAACACGTGAAATTAAAGCACCGATCTGTTCTGAATGACACCCATGTTAAAGAATTGCTTCGAGTGGCAACCACTCATTACAAGCCAGATCTGAAGAGGATTGTTCAAGGCAAGGAATGCCAGAAGTCCCACTAAGCAACATGCATAATATGCAGTGCTGTGAAAGGAGGCATGGAAAAATGGCTTCGACTGTTATATTTATTCAGTACTAAAATTCTTTTCTTTTAGTTTTTAACTTTCATTTAGTTTTTTGAAATCTTAAGTTTCTCGTGTTTACGATTTTAATCACGTGAAGAGACGTGCATTTGTTGAGGCTCACCGTGAGACTTCAAATGACGAAATGCTAATTTCAAATATTCATTTTTTGTAAATTTGACTTTAATGATTTCAATGCCTCACCAGACATGAATCTCACCGCACGTTACTGATAGAAAGAGGAAAAAATAAATAATTTAATTATTAGGTTTTTGTTTGTGGGATTCGTTGAAATGAGAGTTTGTGTGTGCAAACCATTCGTTGTTAAAAATGACTGGGCGGTGGTGTGTACAAGTCAAATTGTGTCGTTAATATGTTTGTGTGCGACATATAGAATAAATCCGGCTAAGCACAGGTCTCTGTGTGTGAAGAAGAGACGAGGCAATAAACATGCGGGCCCATCTGTATAATGTGGCTCTTTGTGGAAACACAGTAAAAAATATGGCTCTTAAACTCTTACCGGTTGGCCACCCCTGCACTAAAGCGATAATTTGAAAAGGTCACATGTTGTACACACTCCAATGAGAAATCTTTTCGATGTGATGGTTGTTAAAAAAAGATTCGTTTGGTGGGAAATTTATAAAACAATTATAAAATTCTACTCAAATAATCACTTTTTTTGTCAAAAAATAAAGAACTAGTTTTTTCTGGATAACTTAAGTTCGTTAAAATGTAGTACTTGGCTGTGAGTCCAATGGAAGTTGTTGATATCAGCTCGATTATAAGCTACAAGAAAGGTTGTAACCGAACATCAAGAGTGTTAGTGTTCATTGTATTGAGTAAGTTTATCTTAGCTGATGAATTTGATGAACTGTTCATTTAAACGTGAGAACCTGACATATGCAGTATACGAGGGGTAGCATTCTGCTAAGTTGGAACAAAAATAGCATCAAATTACTGTTAAGTTGGCTAATGGTTTAATATTCGTCAACCTGTTATTTTCCACGAGACTGAATCTCTTTTCACAAACAACACATGAATAGGCTTTGTGTTGCAACATGTTTTTTTTTTTAAACTTCCTGAATTACTAAATCTTTTCTTACAAAGCACATATGCAAAGGTATTTTGGTGTGCGTTAATATGGGTCCTTTTCAAAAGGCTTTTCTACAAACATGTCCTGATGTTATTCTCCTATTTTGTGTTTCTACATTAGGCGTTTTATTTGAACCCCCTGGAACAAACCGTTCTCTCCAAAATCTTTTTGCCAAAAGCCTAGATTGCCAAGATCACATTCACTAACACCTGTAATCACATGTTTTAGTATTCAACAAATTTCGCTGTTATTAAACACTTTTGTTACCAACCAGTTTCACCTTGCTACAGAAAAAAATAGCCTTACTGAGCTGATATGACCAGACGTTTACCATTAGATTAAGTAGTTAGTATAATTAGTCGCGCAACCTAGATGCCACCTACGGTGGCTCACAAGTGCAATTCAACAACTTTTTGACAAACATTTATTTTTCAGTGCAAACATTTATTTTTCGATGCAAACATTTATTTTTCGATGCAAACATTTTATTTTTGGTGCAAACATTGATTTTTCAGTGCAAAAAAGTTTTTTTGTTGCAAACTTTTTTTAACAAACATTTATGGTTCCACCGACTCGGACTTACACGGCGTGTCAAAAATTGCAAAATGACGTAATAGGCGCAGGCTACAGTCCGAGCTTAAGGATTCCGTAAAAAAATACACGCTGGCTTAGCCCTCGCTCACCAAGGCCATGTTTAGTTTGTTAAGCCATCGCCTAATCAGGCTTTGCCCGGGCCAGGTGTGCTAAGCGATGGCTTAGTGCGGTGGTTCTCGACTTGGCGCAGATCGTGGCCCCCTTCAGGACCTGTGCCCCCAATATGTAACCCCTTAGGACCCGGTGACCCCTGCACAAAAAAACGCAGATAAAAAACTCACTCACAAGACATTTGTAACATATCCTTAATTCTGTGCATTGCGAAAGAAAGGGGTTACGCCACGACAGAAAAATGACTTAATGTCTCTTGGCGAATGTTTCTAGTGAACCGACACGGGTGGCCCCGAGGGCCCCGGTTGAAAATCACTGACGTAGTTCATTGAACAGGGGCCAAGTCTAAGCGGGTTAAGTCTGGGCTTGGCGAGCGAAACAAGGTCAACTAATCGCTTAACAAAATTAACACGGGCTAAGCAGTGGTGGGATTCACATTTTTTGTCACCCGGTTCTATCACAAAAGTCACGTTTTTAGGCCGTTCTGTTACAAAAAGTCCATTGACAGTAATAAGTAATTCTGACCGGTTCGCTGATCTCATAAAATTTCGTGAGACGGTTCTGTAGAACCGGTGCGAACCGACTGAATTCCACCACTGGGGCTAAGTAAGGGCTATGTGGACAGATTGGGAGCGGGCTAAGTACAGTTTAGTCGTAAACGGGAGGAAGAAGGCTTAATAAAGCCATATGCAGCAATGGTATCTAAAGGACTACTTACGAATAGGGCACAAATAAAATCAATTTTTTTATTTGAATTTTTGGGACTTGATTTAAATATATGTGTCGGTTTACCTACTTCACTTTGGCATTATAAAGCGAAATAGTTCGATGTGACCGACATTTTTTTTTGAGAAGGTATCACAAAGGGTAGTTGGACCTTTGTTTTAAACTAAACAATAATAGGAAGTGTGATGTACATTGCTTGACAATGGAGCCTATTTATTAGCAAGCTTTAATGTAAAGCAGGGGGGGGGGGGGGGGGGGGGGGGGGGGGGGGGGGGGGGAGAGTGTAGGCTACAGACAGAATGTAAATTTGGACAAGAGCAAAAAAACAATTCATCTTGACTTTAAATCCAAAACATACTTGTTATCATAACGTTTACTAACTATAGAAAGGGGTCTAGTGTACAATTGTACGTACATAGGTTAATGACGTCACAGGGGGGGGGGTAGGCTACAGACAGAATGTAAATTTGGACAGGAGCAAAAAAACAATTCATCTTGACTTTAAATCCAAAACATACTTGTTATCATAACGTTTACTAACTATAGAAAGGGGTCTAGTGTACAATTGTACGTACATAGGTTAATGACGTCACAAAATCTTGAAATTACGTCACAACATAGTTAAGGTCATATTATGACGTCATGCAAAATTTCAAATCGCTATGACGTCAGCAACATCCTCTTACATCAACCTCTTACGTAGTCCGTAAAAGCAACGGCTAGAATAGTAATTAGGTACAGTTACTAAAAAGCGTTATGAGGAAAAAGAAACTTTTGAGCAAACAAACTTACCTTTTTTATGTTATTTATGCGTATTTGCCATAAAAACTGCTTTCTTATGCATTTCTTCAATAAAAGATATGTTTAACACCGAACACATTGCAAAACGGTTGATTAAAGTGAAGCAAAAAAATAATTTTAGAACGTTGATTTCTATGACTTACGACGTTTTGTGTTCCTTTTTTATACTTTTCAACAACGGGATTTCCCCCATTGAAAAAAGAATGATTTGCAAGGCAAATGAGGTTATGTTTGTGAGGCTACATCTCTGAGACGAGCGAGAGACAAGCGGTAGCCAGTGTAGAAAAGGTGTGTGCACCTACTATAGATCGAGACCCCCCTGGACTTGCTGCCCCCTAAGGGCGCCACACAGCGGGGGGGGGGGTTATGTTATTTATGCGTATTTGCCATAAAAACTGCTTTCTTATGCATTTCTTCAATAAAAGATATGTTTAACACCGAACACATTGCAAAACGGTTGATTAAAGTGAAGCAAAAAAATAATTTTAGAACGTTGATTTCTATGACTGGGGGGGGGGAATCGCTATGACGTCAGCAACATCCTCTTACATCAACCTCTTACGTAGTCCGTAAAAGCAACGGCTAGAATAGTAATTAGGTGCAGTAACTAAAAAGCGTTATGAGGAAAAAGAAACTTTTGAGCAAACAAACTTACCTTTTGCGTATTTGCCATAAAAACTGCTTTCTTGTGCATTTCTACAATAAAAGATATGTTTAACACCGAACACATTGCAAAACGGTTAATTAAAGTGAAGCAAAAAAATAATTTTAGAACGTTGATTTCTATGACTGGGGGGGGGGGCTGAAGCGGCAAAACCTGTTTTTTTTTGTTTAATCGAAACAATGACGTAACACAAAAATCAGCGAACCAAATCGGTTGGGGAGGGTGGCAAAAAAATGAAGGCAGGCTAATTTGTTTTTAAAACTGGTATTTTGGTTTTTCTGCAATGGATTTTATGATGTCCGCAAAGTACCTGTTTTTTGGTGGGGGGGGGGAAGACAGGCTAATTTGTTTTTAAAACTGGTATTTTGTTTTTTCTGCAATGGATTTGTCCGCAAAGTACCTGTTTTTTGGTCTTCTTTGGCGCCATAGGAACTCATCCAGATAGGTCGGTATGAAGTCCCGTTTGACACCGTTTCTCCGTCTTAACTCTCTCTTCGCACTGCTCCACAGGCTTTCTATATCATTTGTATGTACCCCCGTCGGCGATACATATTGCACAGAATGGTTTACTGTCGGGTGAATGTATCCTATATCTAAAAGATTGTGAACTTCAGAAATGCATTACTTTTATGAAACCTCTTTTGCCTACTTCCTAAGTTGTTGTATGCCCGCCATTCATCGGACCAAATTTCTGTGCCTGGTAACACGTGCCTCTGTATGACACCTTCCAGGGTTTGTTGGTCCCTTGATGGAATCAACAACATGAAGCATTCCCTAAAAAAACGATTGTTTCTAATATCACATTTCGATCTTCTTTTAAGCATACTGTATTCATACTTAGTTTCGGTGTCAATTCCACCAAAAACCCACGGGGGGGGGGTTCTGAAAGATTGTAAACTTCAGAAATGCATTACTTTTATGAAACCTCTTCTGCATACTTCCTAGGTTGTGGTATGCCCGCCATTCATCGGACCAAATTTCTGTGCCTGGCAACACGTGGGGGGGGGGGTAATGAAAGCAGGCTAATTTGTTTTTGAAAATGGTATTTTGGATTTTTTATGATGTAAAAATTGGATTTTTTATAATGTTAAAATTTTTTTATGATTTTTTTATGATGTCCGCAAAGTATCTGTTTTTTGGTCTTCTTTGGCGCCATAGGAACTCATCCATTAGGTCGGTATGAAGTCCCGTTTGACACCGTTTCTTCGTCTTAACTCTCTCTTCGCACTGCTCCACAGGCTTTTCTATATCAAAAAATCGATTGTTTCTAATATTACATTTCGATTTTCTTTTAAGTATACTGTAATCATACTTAGTTTCGGTGTCAATTCCACCAAAAACCCACTGTTGAGGGGGGGGGGGGGTACATTTTCGATCTTCTTTTAAGTATACTGTATTCATACTTAGTTTCGGTGTCAATTCCACCAAAAACCCACTGTTGAGGGATCGGTCGCGCCTGGGCATTTGAGCGTGGCTTTCTCCTGGCCACCAACGATTCGTCGATGGCCACAACATGCCCTGGCCCGCCAATGATAGTGGGACGTCTTAGCAGTTCTTCTGTGCAGATCTGTAAAAGACAGTAAACGGTTTGTAAGCAACCTTACACGAGTGGTTTATTACTTTTAATCTTTTACCGGGGGGGGGGTCGACGCAGATTGCTAATTTCTAATTTCTGCCTTTTTGCAGATTTGCATCCTGCGTCCGCTCTTCTGCCCAGTGGATAGCAATAGTAAGCAACTGCACCATTGTTATGTTGCTTTTTATCGAAAAAGGAACCCGCCCTGAGGGAGTCGCTTTTCTGCAGTCCTGAAAAAAAATCTATGGTAAAAAAAACTATGAACATGATAATTTGACTTTGCAGTAATTTTTACATAACCTGCAAAACCCCAAAATAACTATAATGGGGGGGGGGTAACGAGTCGCGATTTTAATGTACAAGCTGCAACCTCTTATTTCGTCCTTACAACGTAGTCTCTAAAAGCAACGCCAAGAATAGTAATTAGGTAACTAAAAAGCGTTATGATCAACAACAAACTTACCTTTTTCATGATATTTACCCTTTTTCAAACGAATGGTTTACAAGGGAAATGAGGTTATGTTTGTAAGGCTACGTCTTGGCTTTGCGACGACCGAGAGACAAGCGGTACCGGTGTAGTGTGCACCTACTACCGATCGAGCCACCTTGGACTTGCTTGGACCCTAAGGGCGCCACGCCACACAGCGGATGTTTTTCAATCGTCGAAACAATGACGTAAGGGGGGGGGGGGGGGGGGGGGGGGGGGGGGGGGGGGGGGGGGGGGGGGGGGGGGGGGGGGGGGGGGGGGGGGGGGGGGGGGGGGGGGGGGGGGGGGACTATCGTGTTTTCAAAACTGATATTTCGGGTTTTCTGCGAGGGATTTTATGATATCCGCAAAATACCTGTTTTTTGGTCTTGTTTGGCACCATAGGAACTCATCGAAATATGTTGGGATGAAGTCCCGTTTAACACCGTTCCTCCTTGGGGGGGGGGCTCACACCTTCCAGGGTTTGTTGGTCCCTGGGTAGAACCAACAACATGAAGCATTCCTTAAAAATAATTGTTTCTGATATTACATTAACGGCCTTGGGACGTCTTAGCAGTTCTTCTGTACAAACCTGAAAACGACAGAAAACGGGTTGTAAGTAACCTTACATGAGTTCTTAATTACTTTTAAAATTTTACCTCCCGAAGAAAGCCACATTAATCGACACAGGTTTTATTGCTTACTTCTGCCTCCTTGCATGGGGGGGGGGAAATGTACTTGCTATAGAACCTCTTTTGCATACTTCCTAAGTTGTTGTATGCCCGCCATTCATCGGGGGGGGGGGGTAGCAGTTCTTCTGTGCAGATCTGTAAAAGGCAGTAAACGGTTTGTAAGCAACCTTACACGAGTGGTTTATTACTTTAATCTTTTACCTCACGAAGAAAGCCACACCAATCGACGCAGGTTTTATTGCTAATTTCTGCCTCTTTGCAGATTGCATCCTGCGTCCGCTCTTCTGCCCAGTGGTACGCAATAGTAAGCAACTGCACCATTGTTATGTTGCTTTTATCGAAACAGGGACCCACTCTGAGGGAGTCCCTTTTTCTGCAGTCCTGCAAAAAAAAATCTATGGTAAAAAAAAACTATGTAACATGATAATTTGACGTTTGCAGTAATTTTTACGGGGGGGGGGCCTCTGACGGAGTCCCTTTTTCTGCAGTCCTGCAAAAAACAATCTATGGTAAAAAAAACTATGTAACATGATAATTTGACGTTTGCAGTAATTTTTACGGGGGGGGGGGCTAGCTTTTTCCACAAGGACACAGCTTACCTCAGCTGTTGCTCGACCATATTTCCTCCACATTCGCAAACTTTGCGGGTGGAAAGTATACCGTGGGTTCGAGCCCACGCAATTGCCTTTTCATTTTCGAGAAATGCACCACAAAGTGACATTCTTCTAGAGTTAATTCCAACTAGGGAAGCCATGTTGGTAAACTTGTAACGATAATGCTGCTTGAGGGATTGCACATAATATATATACTAAGAAAAAAAAACGCGTTTGCTGTTTCGCAATAAAATTTTTCCACGAGGGGGGGGGGTCCTAAAACTAACACTTACGTTACAATAGGTTTGCTGCTGGTTAAACATCCATTATTTCCAAATAGCTAGCTTTTTCCATAAGGACACAGCTTACCTAATCAGGGCAACGCCACACCCGACCGACCTCAGATGTTGCTCGACCACATTCGCAAACTTTGCGGGTGGAAGGGGGGGGGGACTGCACCATTGTTAAGTTGCTTTAGTCGAAAAAGGAACCCGTTCTAATGGAGAATCTTTTTCTGTAGTCCTGCAAAAAATGCTATGGTAAAAAAGCTATGATATATGATAATTTGACGTTTGCAGCAACTTTTACGTTACCTGTAAAACCCTAAAACTAACAGTTACGTTACAATACGTTTGCTGCTGGTTAAACATCCATTATTTCCAAATAGCTTGCTTTTTCCACAAGGACACAGCTTACCTGATCAGGGCAATGCCACACCCGACCGACCTTAGATGTTGCTCGACCATATTACATCCACATTCGCAAACTTTGCGGGTGGAAAGTATACCGTGGGTTCGAGCCCACGCAACAGCCTTTTCATTTTCTAAGAAAGCACCACAAAAGGACATTCTTCGAGAGTTAATTCCAATCAGCGAAGCCATGTTGGCAAACTTGTAAAGATAATGCTGGTTGAGGGGTTGCACATAATATATAGTAAGAAAAAACGCGTTTGCTGTTTCGCAATAAAAAATTTTCCACGACTAATGACACACCTGCTGTTACGCGCCAAAGGGGGGGGGGAGAAAAAACGCGTTTGCTGTTTCGCAATAAAAAAATTTCCACGACTAATGACACACCTGCTGCTACGCGCCAAAAAAAGTTTCTTCACTTTCCCACGAGCATTTGGATACATGTCTTCACCTCTAAGCTGATGCAATAGGTCCAAAGCATTTGACTTTAACAGGTTTTTGGCAGAAAGAACAAAATAGTGCGTGGAATACAGATACCATGTTATAGCAACCGCGTTTGTAGTAATCTGTAGCTACACGTGCAGTTCCATCCTAATTTACAAAGTATTTACAGAAGCGTTGTCACCGCTAACCATAAAAGCTTGGTAGCTCTGTGTTTATTAAACACGTTAAATCCACGGTCAGTGCCACCCTCCCTGACCAATTTGGTTCGCTGATATTTGTGTAACATCATTGTGCCAATTTTTGAAAAACAGGTTTTGCCGCGTCAGCCGCTGTGTAGCGCCCTTGGGTGCAGCTCAGTCGGCAACATGTTCCGTCTTTGATTTGCAAAACAAGGGGCGCTCCTGAGAGACGAATTCTTAAAAAGTTGTTTTTGTCTGTATATGGGTCAGGGGCGCCGGGGGGGGGGGGGGGGGGGGGGGGGGGGGGGGGGGGGGGGGGGGGGGGGGGGGGGGGGGGGGGGGGGGGGGGGGGGGGGGGGGGGGGGGGGGGGGAAGGAGTCACTGTGTAACGCTCTTCGGTGACATACCTACAAAGGGCGCATCAAACTACGGTCCCAAGCTTTCTTGCGATGGCTCCCGCTTGTATATAGCTCGTCGCAAAGCGGAAATGTAGCCTTTTAAAAAAGGGGGGGGGGTTCATTTTCTAAGAAAGCATCACAAAGGGACATTTAATATATAGTAAGAAAAAACGCGTTTGCTGTTTTGCTATAAAAAATTTTCCACGACTAATGACACACCTGCTGTTACGCGCCAAAAAAAGTTTCTCCACTTTCCCACGAGCATTTGGATACATCTTTCCAGCTCTAAGCTGATGCAATAGGTCCAAAGCATTTGACTTTAACATGTTTTTGGCAGAAAGAACAAAATAGTGAGTGGAGTACAGATACCATGTTATAGCAACCGTGTTTGTAGGAATCTGTAACTACACGTGCAGTTCCATCCTAATTTACAGAAGTAAGAGCGTTGTCACCGCTAACCATAAACGCTTGGTAGCTCTGTGTTTATTAAACACGTTAAATATACAATCCACGGTCAGTGCGACCCTCCCTGACCAATTTGGTTCGCTGATATTTGCCAAATAAGGGGCGCTCCTGAGGGACAAATTCTTAACAAGTTTTTTTTTCCCGTATATGGGTCAGGGGCGCCGGGCTATTCGACCAACTGCCTGCCCATCATTTGTAATAAAGATCATTTGGGAAGGAGTCACTGTGTAACACTCTTCGGTGACATACCTACAGGGGGCGCATCAAACGACGGTCCCTAAGCTTTCTTGCGATGATCCCGCTTGTGAATAGCTCGTCGCAAAGCGGAAATGTAGCCTTTTAAAAAATTCCTTCATAACGTATACGTTTTCTAGTGTTGTAATCCACTGCTACCTGTGTTGAAACAGGTAATAGGAACTCAATATCGTCAGAGATATAATGCTTTGTATTTTTTGTGTGTTTTTTGTTAATACTAATTATCGTAAACTTTTGTGGAACTTAAAATTTTACATTTATTTCGACGTATAATTACATTTTTTACAAATTTAGTTTGATAGCGGCTTACTTGTGGTCTATCACGAGTTAGGTTGTAATTTGTTCTCATACCTAACTGTAGTTCGGCAGTTCATTTCGACGTTTTTGCAACAATGGTTGGCAAGGCTTCGCACGAGTGACGTCAAAGTTTTTAATGTTGTTAAAAACAAGGTTTATGACCTCATAGAGACGTGAAACTTTGCATGACGTCATCATATGACCTAAACTACGTTCTGACGTAACTTCATGATTTTATGACGTCATTAACCCATGTACGTACAAGTACACTACACCGACCGGCGCACTTGGGGGTTTCCTTTACAAATCCTCCTCCGTTGCACAACAGCTCGTTAAACGAACATAATTGTGCGTGTCACAATCGGCAATAATACACACATTCAATATGGCCGATAAACTGACAGTAAGAAATATGTCACGTTAAGAAAGTCAATACCTCTTAACCCAGCGCTTCCCAACCGGTGGTCCGCGGCCCACTGGTGGGCCGCGACGTTCTTTCTCGTGGGCCGCGAAACTTGTCAAACTTTTATCATACCAAAATAGAAGTTTAAAAGTTATGCAGTTCGTGTGAACATACTTTCAAGTTTAACTATATTATGGGTGTCCAACACGTGGCACGCGTGCCAAAAGTGGCACGCAGAGCATTTGAAAATGGCACGCAAGCTTTTGCTA
>QLIY01003038.1:0-14403 GCA_003260075.1 Phallusia mammillata | reverse complement strand
TCGCTGTAGTCTTCAACAAAGTGCGGTCCGAACTTTTGGACTGGTTGTTCTACAACTCCACCATTATATTGTCCAGAGGGTTTCAATGGAACTGTATCCACGATTTGTATCTTTTGGGATGGTTTGTTTGGTGGAACTTCAATCACTCCATCTGCATAGTTTGGCAGATTAAACCATTCCTCTTGAGCAGTTTTTGCAGCAGGTTGTGGTTTGTTGTTTGCAATTTGTAAAAATTCACCAAAATCCTCGTTGGTTTGTCCACCGGGCAAAGCTTCGTGGTTGTCCATAAACTTTGTTGTTACATGCACACATTTTGCAACAGGACAACATGCTTCTGTATCGATTTCTAGTCTTATGCTGTTTTCTGGGCATGCTGGCTTTGCCAATTGAATACATTTCTTTTGATTGCACACACATTTATAAGTGGCGCAACAGCCTTCCTCCTTGCTGTTTTTTAAATCTTCATAATATTTGCAATTTGGTGCAATATTTTTGCACTGTGTGATATCACATATATCTGTAATGAAAAAAAGCGTCATTAATTAACTATTGATTGATTTTCGGTTGTCTTAATATAATAGGGTTGCCATACGTCAGGATTTTCCCTGACATATCAGGAATTGATTGTTTAAATCTGTGTCAGGGAGAAATGTTAACATGTATATAAAATGAATACACTGTTGCTGCCAGGCATAACGTATTAACAGAATTTTTAGCTCTTCCGGCAGTTTTTTTATTGTAATATGCCAACGCACTGCGTTATTTCTATCGCTTTTTTTGTGTGTGTTTCGCCGCCCTTTTCGCTTTATAATAACTTATGTTTGCAATGTATGTCATTACCCTGATGAAGGTGTTTCGTATGGGACATCGAAACGTTGGCATATTACAATAAAAAACTGCCGGAAGAGCTAAAAATTCTGTTAATGTATATAAAAGTCCGGAATTTACAAAAATATTTATTTTATTAAATGAACCTACCAACGGGGAAAGTTTTTAGTAGTTAGCTACAACCGCGTCTATACCGTGAAACGTAAAGAGGTAAACTGGCGGCGCGCAGGGTAACGCACAAGCAGTGTTGCCAGGTCAAATTGCGGAAAAGCGCAACTTTACCAGTCAAAAGTAGCCCAAAAGGAGCCCAATTTTACAAATACCTGAAATGCAATTGATTTTCACTACTTTCACCTATTTGTGTGATAATTATTTAGGTTTCTCCTTTTCAGATTTAATGATTGTTCATTTTAAAATTGAATTTGAACTGTTTCCAGTAACACTTTGGTGAACACTCTCTGTTTACCCACTTTTCATGCTGTTTTTTTATTAATTTTTCAATCTCCACTTTAAAACCAACATGTTTCGCATTAATAACAAAGTAAGATGACCTTTAAAACATAAAAGAAATTGTTTTGCCTAGAGACAATTCTTATGAAGTGGTAACAACGGAGCCGTTTATTGAATTTCTTTTGTTTGAAAAATGAACGTTGCATTGCGTGGGCTGAAAGCATTCTTTTGCTCAGCTGGATGTTAAATCTCCGACNGCTCAGCTGGATGTTAAATCTCCGACGCTCTGGGCAGTTTCATTAGTTCTTTTGTCAAAATTGAACTTACAAGGTTTTTGACGTCACAATAATAATGCAATCATTGCTCGTCATACGGTAGAAAATGCCATTCACAAACCCGCCCAAAAAGGCTCAACCCGCAACTCATGAAAAAAGACCGCAACTCGACGTCCAAAGTAGCCCAATTCGGCGACAAAAGCGCAATCTGGCAACACTGCGCACAAGGTCACTTTTTCGTTTGCAGAGTGTGTGTGCGCCCGTAACAACACCGTTTGTTACTAGTTGTCTACAAATACGCGTCAAATGCAGAAATAAAAATCCGAGTCTGAAGAAAACACAACTTGCAATGCAATGTGCAAACGTGGAAAGTTTCATTTGCTTTCACTGCTAACGAAAATGGTTTTACAAGTGCAACAGAAGCCTACGGAAAAGGGTAATTGACAAAGATCAGAGTATCGCAGTGTTGTCAAACTCGCGGCCCTCAAACACTCAACAACAATTGTAGTATTTTGTAAGATTTTTATCCAAAAAAAATATTTTTTTAACATTTCAAAGTAAAAGTTTGTAATTTAAAACAGTGTTTTTCAACCCTCGGGTGGCGACTCCTTTAAAATAATCTTTGACGAACTTTAAAAAAGTAAAAAGTAACTGTTTATCAGCAATAACATATAAAAACATCTATAAGCAAAAAAAGTCAAACCATTCGGTTTGAACTTATTTTTATGTTCCATCATGATCGTTACAATACAAAACAAACGCTTTATTACGTCACTATACAATTCATTCAATGAAAGTGACAACAGCACTTGGTGGGCAAACATACATCAAACGCTTGTATTAGGTAAAGCTTGCAGCGCCCTGTACCAAGATACTTTATGTATATAAACTGAAAGAAGTTCAGACCCTTTCTCTTTGCCCAAAGTTTATTGTAGAGATTATCAAAAGAACGTGAATTTTTTGAAAGGGATTCCTAAAATGGGTATCGTTATGAAAAAAGGTTGAAAACAATTGATTTCAACAGACATTTACAGAAATTGAATTTATAAATAAAAACTCATATGTTATAAATGAAAACAGTAGTAAAACCGTTCCTCTGACTAAAAATAAGCGTTAAGTTTGAGTGCACAAAAATAGGTTTAATTGACATAATTTCCAAACTGCAATGTGATGTGACCTTCGACACCCTTGGAGTTTCGTATCTTTCCCCCCCCCCCGAATGTTCTAAATTTATTCCGTAATAGAAGTGTTTGGATCTCAAAAAATGTTAACGCAACTGAGATAAATTTGTCAGAGATTGTGTATCATCAAATATGGTAACCCTAGAAGATAATGTTTTTTCGCTCGTCCGCTCAGTGTTGGTTAAATTATTGAGTACGATACAGGTTCTTACACGTTTTTGAACAGACGCTCTGTTTGTTTTAGACTCGCATCAGCATTTAAAACAACCCCATGTTTACTAAGTAAAAAAGGTTGGTAATGTTTCTTGTTTAAAAATTCATACAACGCCCCTTTGATAAAAAAACACTATTTTACAAGCTAACTTATTTTTATTCACAGCGTCGAGTAACACTGCGCTGACTTTTGAAACAGCGAAAAAATATTTTACCCACAAGCTTTTGTTTGGATTTAACCTGTAGGCCTACTGCTGCTAAGTGATAATAACTAAATAGTTAATAGGTTGTATGTCGTCTAAATATATGCATAAAAAGCGTTCTTTATGTAAAAAATTACGAATGACGAATTATTTGCTCAAAAACACATTATTCGCAAAAAGGTTTCTCACCTTTTACACATCGATACGTTAAACAGCAACCATCATTAGCATCCTCCACAAGCTTATGACCAGTTGGACACGAAGGAGCTGATGAACATACACGTTCAGTGCACTGCACTTCATTGCGATCGCAACATGCACATGTTTGACATTTTGCCGCTCTCCAGCATTCTCCAAAATTTCTTTCTCTTCCTGATTGATCGACGCACATTGCTTCTTCATTTACAATTTCATAGGAAAAAGCTGGTGGTGGTACAATAGATTCAATAGGAAGTTCAACTCGATCTAATTTGAATTCATCCAGTGTTTGCGTTATAACCGGAACCGGCGAGACTAAATCTGTTTCCCCAATATGCAATGGAGAGTGAACTTTAGCCAAGAGCTGTTCAGATGTAAAAGGAAGATTCTCCGATATTTCATGCTTGATTTTGCTTTTTTCTTCTTGTTCTAATTTTAGCTCAATAAAGGTATCCGAATCTGTTGTAGATGAGACCGACATTTCCTGGAAGATAAAACAATAAAAAAGAATCGCAAAAAAACTTTTTTAAAAACATAACAAAATAAAACTTGACATTTAGACACATATAAAGTTAGTTTCAGCAAATACCGTTTCTTCTTTTTTTTCTGGGTATTTGATTGCCATAGCTGTGTAGCTGGGATATTCTGGTGTTTCCACATCAATAGGCATTTTTTCAGGAATCAGAATTTCTTCGCTTTCCGGCGTGCAGCCAACAAGGTGAGATTCTTCCAATGCATTGTTCCAGCAGTAGTAACGAATGCATGTAACACGACAATCCCAATTATCACCAGGCTTAAAACATGTACATTGATTTAAAACAGGCTGGACAAAAATTGTTCTGATACACAGTCTGTATAATAGCCTACCTAACGTTGCTTACAAGCTCTGCACAGTTTTACAAGCTCTGTTTTTTAATTAAGACCAAAAATTAACCACAAACATAACACCACATACAGCTATAATATTTCCATTCGGAAGAAGACACGGGCAATCCTGGGGAGATATGCATGTATTTTCATCCCGGAGAACCTGCCCAGAAGAACATGCATTTACAGTCTGTCCACATGTTAAGCAGCATTCACTGCTTTTCCCGTGCACACATTCATATGTCGCTTTCCTCCAAGCATGACACAATGAACCACATTTATATCCACATTTGTTTTGCTTGTTCGTGGGACACAAGTCTGTAAATACAATTTTATTATAGGCTACTTTCTTTGTGATTAAAATTTTACAACCCAACGATTATTCACCTAACGCTTTTTCAATTTCTAGGTTGCACGTTTCTTGAGAAGGTTTTAACAAAAATGGATTGTACTTCTTTTTGTCTTTTCTTTCCCAGTATCGTATCGTACACGGCATAACAGGTGGTAAATAGTTTTCAGGACAAGGTAAACCGAGGCAGTGGATTGCATGATCCATGCAGTAACTAAAATAATTAAACATGTTTAAAATTATTTTTCATTACTTTTGAACTTTAATCTATTACTGGTGGAAGATTGAAATTTAATGTAGTTATCCTTACCAACTTTTACATTCGTCGGACAAAGAATAGATTTTATCTCCTTCTCCGTATAAAACTCCCTCATGTACAGTGCATACGCACTTTGATCTTTCGACGCAACACTTTTCCTCCCGATCGTATACTAACTTAGCTTTGCATGAACAACCCTCAACACAGGAGTCTTTGCACTCGCTTTCGATCTATAAAATTTTTGTATGGCGAAACTCAGTTTAATACTTCAGGCCAAATAGTTGAGTAGACTATCTAATATATATATATGTACCTTTGTTCTGCTGTTGTAGTTGTCACAAGTAATTGGACAAGCGGAAACACATGGATTGTAAATGCGATAACCGTCGCATTGAATAGGACACATATCTTGTGTTCTCCAGTAGGGGTGAGCTCCGTGCTTGTTACATTCTTGAGCATATGCAGCTATTGATGTACAGAAGCACTCACATTCCCCACCCGTGTTGCAAGCACAAGTGTCAAATATACATCTTTCATAGTATTGATCAGGATTAACATAACCATGACAATCTGCAAACTTTGTTTTAATAACGGAGCATCTAGCTTCAGCCCACGATCTGCGTCCTGGATTATTTTGGCAGCCATCGACATCTTCGACACTGACTGGATCTTTACACATTCCTACTTGCCAGGATTCTGCCATGACCAGTGGATCACCAACCTCCAATCCACCTTTACAATGCATGTTTATATAACATAACAACGCGATTGGTAAAAACTTGTCAATTGCACGTACCACTGGTTTTGAAATCATTTTTGGAGTTTTGATCGTAATTGCCACAAAGCCCCTCGACTTTTCCTGAATGTTCTCCTGTGACTTTAAGTGCAAGGTATGTACCCTTGTCCCATTGCAACGTGACACCTATGTTAGTATCTATAAAGACAAAAAGACCAGCAAATCTTGCAGTAAAAGCCGAGTTTCTTGATGTTTCAACGCGTTTTCCACGGACTAATGTTAAAACTTCTTCTTCCGCTGTTCCGACATTGACAATCATTGTTATAGATTTGCTATTAGGAAAAAGTAAGTGTCAAGTGAACTAAAAAACGTTTTTTTTTTTTCAGGTAACTACAGACCTGCACACGGTTCCATATGATCCACAAGGAACATTTGTGACAGAAATTCTAAAACTGTGCTCATTTTCTTCTGTGTTTTTGGCCAAAATATATTCGCAATCCTAAAGAAATGTAATCGACTGGTGTAAAACGCATGAATACCCTTTTTGTAGATAAACGCACCTGACCAAACTTGTAATAGTGGCCATCAAAGGTTGTAATATGCATCGCACCATATGCTCGGCATTCACCCTGACAAACGTTTTCTGTACAAGTCCAAACTCCGCCGGTACAATGACAAGTGTTACAATCCTTGCGCATTTCCTCTCCTTCTCGATAACTTCTTCCGCCGTACACACAAGGACATTGCTCTTTATTTACACATTGTCCTGTAGTTTCGTCGAGTACCATTCCTGTGTTTGAGACAAAAAGGCACTGACAAATCGAACCGAAAGTGATTTTGAACAAAGAAACGCAACCTAACCTTCAAGACATTGACACCCAGAGATACAATGCTCGGGTTTCACAGGTTCGTCTTGAGGAAGGTGCATGCTGAAACAAGATACCTGTTCTTTCCACTTGCATGTTACAAATTCCTAAAAAAATGTTTAGTAATGTGGTCGTTGTTTCTTAATCCACGTTATTACAATAACCTACCTCCGTATCAGAGCAATCTTCGGAAACAGGACAGTAGTTGTCGGTGCACTCCCATTTTCCTTTGTGGCATTCACAGACATTGCAGTCCTGGTAAGAGATGTTAACGCTTAATCACCACTGAAATCGTATTCGATACATTATACTCACCTTCATGTGAGATTCGGATGGTAAGTATTTTTGACCATCAAAAAAGCACGGACACTCCTCCACAACTGTACAAACACCTTCGTAACTAAGTACTTGACCTTCCGGGCAAGTGCACCCGGGAACGCATTCCTCGCTGCACGGGATTTCTTCATGAATTGCACCACATGAAGCTTCGCATGATTTGGCACACTCCGTCCACAACATTCCAGCGGAACAGAATTCCTTTGTTTTAAATGGTTAAAGTAGGTTTGCACTTTTTTAATTCGCTACGGTGCAGTATAAAATATAAAAATAACTTTTTTTATTGTGAAATAAAAACACTGGTGGCGTAATTCTTACTTCGCATCCTGTGTCAGACCGCCAGTCGAATACCACCCCTTGTTTGCTACACGACAATGTATAAGTGGAAAATACACTGCACGCCATTTCTCTTGTCGGTGAATTGCAAAAATCGTACATGCAGGCTTCGTAATATGGCTTAAAACATTATTGGTTCATAAGATTAATTGCACATAAGACAAACAACTTTATTTTGTGTAAATTTACTTGGAATTCTACTATGTCATGGCATTGAAGAAAAGGTGGACTTCTTAATTTTCCACACATCTCCCGTGCATACGGTTTGTTGATATTGTTAACTTTGCATGGATGTACCCTCATTGGGTCCCATCGAGGAGCACCAGGACAAACAGACGTCTAAAAGTTCAACCTAAAATTAATTTCTTGGTCTTTAATGTGCAACAAGCCTTTAAAACGTACCTGCCATAAACTAGAAAATTCATATATATCCTCGTGAGTAATTCCATCGGGAGCCCATTTGTCGTCATCCTGAATGGAATTAAAATTTCCGCAAAGTCCAGCAATCAATCCACACATGTTGCTTTTAGCTCGTATTTGGCAATGACTTCGTTTGTCCCACAAAACTGTCATACCATTCCAAATTGTAACCTGCGCAAATTAAAAACTATTAGTTACAAATTGCAAAAGTGCATTTTCTTTAACGCTTTAACATAGACCATACCAAAGAATGATTTTTGGTAATTGCTATTTACCTTTTGATATTCTGACGTCACATCTTCTACTGCAAACGAATCAGCAACATAGGGCAGTTTCATGCTTTTGTCTTTGTGTAACACTACACCGCCAGACAAAAGCTTAACTGTCACTCCGTTTACAGTAACGGCAAGATTTCTGGTGCACTGCTGCCATTCTTGTATACCACTAGCGGACGTTTTACTTCAAAAATATTTCAAAAAACTGTTCAGTTTTCAGAGCAAAAGGAATATTATTTCTACTGGGAACAGATACTTACACACATCTTTCGTTTTCAATAACAATTTCAAAAACGATGTCCTGTACTCCACTCGATCGGGCTAAGATGTAGGAGCAATCTTGGTCGACCCGCATATTATATTCCGCTCCGTCAAACGTATCGTAATGTCTGTGTGTTCAATATATTTATGTATATATTTATACATATTGATTAGTTTTACACGTTACCTGTCTCCATATGTGCGGCAAATGCCGTCGCATCTATTTTTAGTGCAAATCCATTTGCCACGAGCACAGACACATTGATTGCAGTCTCGTCTAATCTTACTTTTTGGTTTGTATGTCTGTGATTTTACATTTTTATGAGATTAATAGTCTTTACACAGCAAAATAAATACAAAGTTGACATACGCTTTTTCCAAATTGACATGGACACTCGGTTTTTCTTACACATTCGCCATCTTGTAGATACATGTTATCCGGACAGTGGCACCCATCTATACAATGACGGTCTTCACAATTATATTCACGGCCGGAGCAAGTCTTAGGACAAGATGATCCACAGTGGTCAAATACCATGCCTGCGAATTAGAAAATGTAAGATTACTAATACAACACAACTAGTTCTTATAATGATATGTGATTCCATACGTTACAAGACTAAACACAATTGAGATTATTACCCAAAGGACACATTTCCATGCAAAGCCCATCATTTCGCCACTCAACATGAACACCACGACGAGAGCATTCACGAAAATAGGCGGCCATTGAGGAACACACAGAGTTGGGATGTGCACTAAAGAAACAAACATCTTCTTTGCAAGACTCAAAATACGCCAGTGGATCTACAACATCGCGGCACTTTGATTCCATGATTAGTCCACACATCTCCAAGGCCTTGCCTGTACAGTAGAGAATAAGTTTTACAATGAAAAAAAAGCACAAAGTATGTTTGCTGGCAAAGGGTGCGTATAACATCAGAAAAACTCGATGCCCAAGGAACTACCCCAGATATTAGAAAGCACACATAAACAAACTTCACTTCGTCATAGGCAAACCATACTGTGATACAACACCTGTCAACAATCGTTGTTCCAATTGTACTCCGTCGCCCCAGGTGCAAAACGGTTGACTACCAGCTTCAGAGCAGGTGGAAATAGCTTTCCAACTATTTGCAAACGCAGCAATATCTTTTACTACTCTAGATTCGTCGGCCACGATAATTGTAAGATCATCTGAGCAATCCCTGTAAAACACATATTAATGTCAAACTGTCTAACGGTGCAGTTCGTACAACTGACCTGTTAAAGGTGCCACATAGACCGGCTGTTTTTCCAAATAGTTGTTCGTCGACATGGACCCAAATTTGTTCCTTTCCATCCCATTTCACATACAGTGTATTGGTATTGTCCTACAAACAAATTTATAGTAAGTGTTTTTCCCACGAGTTTTCATAACTTACATGTAGTTGATAGCACTGCCTTTAAAGCCAATATATCTAAAATAATTTATAGATCTATTTCTGTTGGAAATTTAAAAAAATATGTTAACAAATGTGAGATTTTTCTACCTTGACCACTATGTACCCCCCAATCCGTTCCACTGAGAGTCCATAAATGTATTCAGGTAGGTTGAGTTTAGTAACGCCACCAAACGCAGAAGGTTCACTGGTCACAGGATCAGTTTCTAGACGCAAGACGTCTTCGCCGTAAACGATCAGCACGCTTCTAAAATAAAGCGTCCGTGCGATGTTAAAATTAAAAAAAAGATTAATCTGAGCAAAACAATTCTACAATTTAACTCATATAGTAACTTTTTACATTAGCGCATCGTGATCGTTGGTCTGCATAGACGCTTCAGGCCGATTCCAGTGGTGAATTAATGTTTATCTTTACTGATACGGTCAATACGGCGATCCTTTACTACGAAGCTGACATGTGCAGCATACGAGGCAGTCCACAGTGCTTGTGATTCGACTTTCGACGGGTTCACTGGTAGGGCGCGAGTCCCGGAAACACTTCCGTCGTTGGTTCGAATCCCGTCGCAGTTTCTAGCCTACGCCTTGCCATGTGGTGGTAAATGCTTGGTGATTCAGTACAACGATTTTAATGGGCCTGGCGGACTGAGAATAATTCGCATAAAATTTATATTTATAAACTTTAAACAAGTTGACTGGGATGTTGATCTGATGCACACATTCAAATACCTTGCAACAGTTTCTCGTTTTAAAACTTAACCCCTATTACATGTCACGAAAAAAGGTTAACGTCATACTTCTCTCTAACGTATATACTATGAATTCCACAAGCGAAATATCTGGGATAAACACCTAAGCCCGAAATAAAACTAAACAAGCCTTCCTACCTTTACCTGTCAGCTAAACCTGTCTGTTTTAGGAAAAGCCCCCAATTTTAAGCAGTTTTTATTAGTTCTCCCTTGCATACTTTTTTCAGGCTATTTAATTGGAGCAGACAAGATAACACGCTTATCTAGTGGTAGTCACATGTCAAGGTGGCAAGGGGCCTAAAACTTTAAAAAAATAATTCGTTCGTCAACTCTTTAAAACTATTCAGAAATATATGTATACAAGTCGTACCTTTTGCATCCTGTTTCAGATCCATCACAGTCATCGTCGTTAACAACGTGAACAGCAAATGTATCATCAACAATATCTTTTGCAAGCACGTATGTACATCTTCCGCGAAATCTGTACATTGTGCCATCGAAGGTACGATAATGATGCTGACCCCACGTAAAGCAGGTGCCCGTCTGGTCAGCTGGTGCTTTGACGTTAGTGTAAATGCCAGTAAAATGTCCGACGCCCAGTGGATTGACCTGTGTTATTTATACATAAATAAAGCAAAAATAGAGTTTTCGTCATTTTGTACATGTTACATACAGCATCTGCTTTTTCCACACAGGCTGGAGCATTATCCCCAGGTAACCACTTTCCATTTTCGTCACAACGATAGTAGCCAGATGATGGTATATTGACGGAAAATTCAAATCCTGGCAAAAAAACATGTAGGTCCGTTTTTCATATTATTATAAAAAAATCTTCCTAACACTATACGCACTTTTTTAACACTAAAAACAAGTGTGCGCCACTATTAACTCTTAAACAAGTTTACATTTTGACGAAACAATGCGAGGTTAGTTTTAGGTTTTGCGATTTGGCAGTATGCATCTCGTTGCCAGTATGTCTGAAGCGAAAAGCCGTAAGTCGATATGTCTTTTCACTATTTGAAATGGACAGAATCACAAAGCAAGTAGAGATATAGTAACTATATAGTTGCCATTCCGTTCTGTTTATAAGATTTGTCTCTATTTTGCGAAACAACATATTCGGTTAGTGATTTTAGATTATTGGAAAACTACAAATAGTTTCAAAAAATCGTTTGTTTTGTTGTTTAGTGAAATCTTGTTTCATTATTGAACAGCGGATTAGACGTGACTTTTTTGATTTAGCAAGAAAGAAAAAAAGAAGGCAAACAAAAGATTTGGCAAAATTGTGGAAAAGTGGAAAAACGACAATAAACGAAAAATATCATGTACATTTTGAAAATGTTATTGCTATTATTGCACATGTGCAATTCATTAAGAGCATAAAGTTTTCTTGCCAAATTTTTCTGCAGGGCTACTTAGTTAGGGTATCCTCCAGCGACTTTTGAGACATGGCTACCCGGAATTTTCCCCAACAGGTTCTCTTCTCGTGACACGTAAAAGATAAACAAAAGTTCATTGTAGGTTTGCTTTATTGGTAATTGATAGTACAGAAATACTAACATGACATGCATGCAAAAGTGTTTGTGTAACCTTAAAGTCTTGGTGTCTTTTCGAGTTTTATACTTAGAGATTAATTATTGCAATTTGTTAGCCTACAGATGCGATTAAACGGAGAGTTTTGGCAGCCGAAATAGGTAACGTCCATAACAAAACCAACAGGTAAAGAAACGGTGGCGAATCATAAGTTAACCAAAGGTTCCTAAATGGGTCCTTGTGCTCCGGCGCACGCTACGAGTGACGGCCCGATTGTGGAGGGCGCAGTTGTTTTTTTGGCAATTTTGCTTTTTGAGCATTTTTAATATTCTAGCAAACATGTACAAAATATTTTTTTGGTCGCAATCGAAAAAAACACGGCATGTAGCGAATTTTTTTCAGACCTTGAATAAGCCCGAAAATTTACAGAATGCTTTCGTCTTTGTTTATTAAATAAGTTATTAATTTTTTGGTTAGCGTCAAAACTATTGTGTGTGATGTTCGCACTGAAATAAATCGCTCATATCTTCATTGTTATCAAAATGACAAGTACAAAGTAGTTTCGCACCCTATTTGTTTCACACGCTTATTTCCAATAGATGCAAACCGCTCACTTTACATAAAAATATACAGATATCGGCATGCAAAACATCTACTGTATCACTGTTATTCGTGGACCGCATGCTTAGTAAATTACTTTGCTTTTCCATGTTAATATCTTTGTAATGGTTAAGTTCAAAAAGTGCATTGCACAAACCTTTGGGACAAGTGGGATAACATCTCTGCTCTTCGTTTGTCACGTTGCAAGCTACAAATCCGTTTACTGGTGGAGATAGTTCCTTACATCTGTACAACAAACATTAGAAAATTGAATAAATCAGAATTTGTTTACCAACAATCTTAGAAAATTTTTACTTTTTTGAACCCCTAATGCAAGCTGGAAAACGATTGTTTTCCTTAAACGCAGGTGACCATTTGCCAGTCTCTAGGTTACACGCGTAAAGGTGAGTGTGGCTTGCTCGGTACTCTGTAGCACAAGTAATGTCGCAAATCCGAAGATTTCCGGCAACTGTGCAGTCGGGATTTCCAACAGAGTTTTGCGGCTTCATAGCTTCACACTTCGCCTCTGAAAAAAGGTGAAAGTTTTAGCTCCAATGCCTGCAAGTAACACCACGAAAAGTCTATATAGGCCTACGTCCCTTTAGTTATTTTTTTTTTAAAACACACATTCAATTTCAAATCAATTTTAAAACACTTTGGTTTGGTACGAACCTACACATGAAGGAAATTCTGTCACAGACCAGTCTCCTTCGTCAGTTTGACAAAGTGATTCTATAGTCTCACCGGGATCCATCCCCTCGAATTTGTACCCAGATTGACACGAAACTGTGCAAACCCTGACAAAACAAACAAAATCAGATAAGATATATCTGCTATGAAACAACTACTATAATTTTTTTATTTATTTTAGTTTTGTTAACAATTAAGTGACAAAAAAGATTATTCTTCAGCGGAACAAAAAATCGGGTGACCTGATGTCGTATGGCACCAAAGGTTGTCGAAAAGTACGAATAAACAAATTAAACAAAAATCGTAAGATATTTGTTTAATTGCAATTGCAATTTTTTTTAGCGACACTCGCGTAAAGTATCTTCCCTGTTGCCTAAACTTACATTATGTTGCCGTTAGTTTCATAATCAACTTCTCCAAATTCAGGGCAGATCAGGTTTTTACATTGACCGAGATCAAAAACATCTGTAAAAATATCTTGCGTAGCTCATACATGTTTTAGGTAGTGGCCTTTAAAGTTAAAAAAATACCTACCTGGTACAAAGCCATTGATGCTGTAAAAAAAAACATGGTTTATTTGAAAACGCAAAGTAAAACTTTAGGAATTATAATTCTTACCTGTTGGGGGCAGCAGTCAAGGCAAATAAACAGAGCAAAAAGGCTCCGAAAGGCATACGTAGTGTCTTACAATAAGCTATGTTCCGTATCTCAATCAACTCAACGTGATTACGTTGGCGCGCTCTTGCGCCTGTATGCTGCAAGCTGCATTTCAAGTTTCTTATGTAGTTTGTTGAAATCCGGCTTGGGTTGCTGGATGACGTTGGCTTTTTTGCTGTAAGTGTCAAACGATTCCTGGATCCGGGATCTATATTTGTACGCATCCGGTAAAAACGACACTTGAAACTTTCACTCATACCAAAAACACTCAATAGTCTTTCGCTTTGCAGTACTCAACTGTATCTCTGAGTGCTATCGTCGCTTCCGAACACAGCTGATATCACAATATCTAGTCAAATGCGCTTGTCTGTTACGGATTTGAGTGTCTTTGAAAGACAGAGTTTTCAAGTTTTGGCAGCAGATGACTGTCAAGAGTAACGTGTTTTCGAAAGTCACACGGATGTTAGAGAGTTTGAAAAGCAAATCCTTATCTGACAATTGTGCACACTGCGTGGCATCCACTTGGTGCAAATAAATCAAAAATCAAAGTAACGTTTTTTAGTCGTCACAGTTGCAATACCGTTTCAAAGTCATTCGATACGCGAATATCATCAAACCTGTTGGTGCACAAACGTCCTATAGCACGGTCCAAAACGAAAAAAAAATTGAAAACAAAATTTTT
>QLIY01003037.1:0-14406 GCA_003260075.1 Phallusia mammillata | reverse complement strand
TATCACTCGGCCACATTTCATGTCATAACTTACTCATGGCTTTATTTATAAAAAAAAAATCCGATTTGAGTTTTGTACTTTTGGATTTGGTACCCTGTTCTGGGCCAACTTACGATCCTGTTTTATACGTCGTTGTCCATACTGTTAACAATCTATTAGGCATCGACTGATTTTGTCACGTGAAAACAGTATTTCGTGCTTTTATAAATACACATTTACACAAATACACAGGTGTAAGAAATCATATAAAGACACATATAATTTCTGATAAATTTCGCTTTTCCAAATTCAGCGATATAAACTATAAGTTGGAGCTAAGCGGCGCCAGAGAGCAGCTAATGGATTTGACATTAATTCAAAGCTTCCCAAAGTGGGGCAAAAGTTTGACCTAACACTCTAAAGCGATTGACAAAAAAACTGAATTTGTTCTCGAGAGCAGCCTTGGATTCGAACCACGCTACAAGTAGTCGTCTGTTACCATATTTTATGCACTAAACTTAGAACATTTTTGTTCACCATACATAAAAACTTTTGGCTCTCATAATAATCACAGTTTAAAGACAACATTGTGATTATTGTGCGATATATAAACAACAAAATTAAGTATTAGTTATTGCAGCAGAACCGAAAAACCGTAACATTAGCAATGTACCACCTTACAATGTTTGTACAACAAATATTCAAAACGTTTTAGATCATGATATGCAAGATAAGTGCAGCGGTCGGCAACCTTTGAAGCTAAAAGAGCCGATTTTTTTTAAACATCCCATTTTATGCAATCATATTCGATGTCGTCTTCATCTTCAGAAGAAGTGTTACTAGAAAACACTGTCAAAGGACTCATATAATGGACGCGTTTGTGAGTTCCACAATTTACTTAGTAAAAGAAATTTTATGATGTTTCGGTAAATTCTAGAAAGTATACTACGAAGAGTGATTAGATGTATGGAAAGTAAGTTTGGTTGTTATTTAAGAAGAGACTCAAACAATATAAAAATTTAAATTCGTACATACCTGAGAATTTTTGATCCAAAACGCAAACGCTGAAATTTGCATTGCTAAGAACAAACGCAGCGCATCGTTGAATCGAAAGCATTGTTGGTGTGATTTCAGATACCCACTTTTGTGTTGCCAAATTAAATGTTGACACTTGTATAGTGTTAGTCCTCTGTTCATTTACTGCACGAGTAACCAACATTTAGTTCTGCAGCAGGTTAAGCTTTTCGTAGTTCACATTATTGTTTTTTGGTGACCTAACTCATTTTGTCATTTAAACCGGAAGACGAATATTTACAAACAAATATATAAGGTACCTGCAGGTAACAAGGCCCCTTAAAAAACTATTGCGTATAANATAAGGTACCTGCAGGTAACAAGGCCCCTTAAAAAACTATTGCGTATAACTGAAAAACCATTTACGAGTTTCAGGACAAATTTGGCATGATGGTTGCCGAGGTTGATATTAAACATCCATCCGATTTTGAGGACGTGTGCAAGTTTTGTTTTTGTGAGATGAGAGTTTTTATGAACAAAAAAATTGAGCCGTAAAGCATACCTATGCCGTTAACTAAGACATAACTGATAATTTAAACAGTACAAACAAACGCTTGATAGTGGATCACCAATAAAACTAAATGAAAAAACACATTCCACAAACTTCTCATTAGAGTTTTATCTACCCAAGAAGCAAAAAAGCAATTTTTGTGCAGATCAGTCGCCTTTACTATGAAGGACGCTTTAGAAGATAACAAAAAGTTGTTGGGCCTTATTGCAAGCAAAGGCTGTCAAACAAAACCGTAAATAAATTTAAGTAATTCTTTTTTCCAGATAGAATAACGCTTCAATTAAACTAAAATGACTTCTTTAAAAGTTTTGATTGGTCGTAACATCAATCACACAAAACTTTGCAAATCATTTAAAGTACGAATATATATTTTAAATTTTCATCAAAATGGAAGCATTTTTTCTCCAATAGAAAATAATATGAGCGGTGGGCCTTTTTACCTTCCGGGTGCACCTTCAGGTACGTTATATACTTTTCAGGCTAAAAAGAACATGATTTCGATAACAAAATCATGTTTGATTTACAACTTACTGTTTAGGTTAATTGCCTCAGAGTAAACATATGTTTGTGGCGGCACAAAGTTGTTTTGTCGATAATTCATGTTTATTTCTTAAAAGTTTAAGCTTTAGGTGTGTTTTTACTGTTTTCAAGGGCACAGCTGTCACATATATATTATCAGCAAAAACATAATACACCAAAGGACATTTTTTTATGTTCTTCAAAGAAGTTCAACCAAAAGTGTTACCTAAAAATGTGCTGTATTGAGCGTGTTTTAATTTTTATCATTTTGTACTAATAAGGTACTAATTACCCATGGAACTTTTACCTTTGCGGCGCAAAATAAATGCCTTTTAACGTTGTTATGCTGGCTTGCATTTTATCAAAAGGTACTAAAACACGAGAGAATGTTTGCAGTATAAATTATAAATACTTCGCGGCATGCTCGCAAATCTTTCGCCGCGCGCTAATGTGCCGTGGTACGTAGTTCGAGAAACACTATACTAACCTATGTAAACCTTATTGTCTTGGACCACTGTCATCTCCATGTTAGGCAGATTTGGACATTTTTCAGATATTGTTGACCAGTAGTTGTAATTCATTGAGTAAATCTCTATGGATTCCACCCAAGCATTGCGTTTTCCCTCTCCGCCGATTGCAAACAGAACACCTGTTTTGGGGAAAGAGTGGGAGCAATTGTAACTGGTTGAGTTTATATTTTTATTCAAACCTTTATATGGCACAAGGACGAAGTTTGTTCGGAAAGAGCTCATTGGGGCAAGTTTTTCCCAACGGTTGTTCTCATACTTCTCCATGCATTTTAACCGCTTTTTGTTGAACCCAATTCCACCAGCAACGTACAGAACATCTAATTGAGAAGTTAGACAAGTTTAAGTCGTAAACAAGCAGCTATCATGTAGGCAAGTATTACAGCCGAAAGTGATATGCCTTACGTAGATTAATTTACCGTAACTCCATCACTACTTCTATAGCTGCAGGTTTTCATGCAATACATGCATGTGTAGCATGTTAATGGATTCAATTGTTAACCATGTAAAATATATGCATCTAAAAATTTAATGATAAATGGAAGTATCCTTTATAGTTTTTATGTGTTTGTCCTTAAGTTTTAGTTTCACCTGGATTTGACAAGCACATTTTTCCAACATTACACGCTAAGTTTTGTGTGAATTAACTAAGTCGCATGCTAATATCTGGTAGTTGCAAGAGCAGATGATACGCTGCAGTTTTTTTAGTAGGCAGCTGAGCACCGGCTAGGATGCGAACAACATAGGTCTATGTGAAATGTTATCCAGCACCCTCCCAATGACGCGTCAACCCATGGGCTCCTTCATTTTTTTCTTTTGTTTATTAACGTTTTTTACACAGCAATTATGAGTTATTTAAAGAAAGTGTTTGTTTAGTTTTATAGCCTTTTCTGTAACTTAATATGTGCTTTGGTCAAACGCCCTCTACTTAGTCGCGCTTCATAACGTTTTAACGTTGCGCAGATATTTGCGGTTAGGGGGATATTTTAGCACAATTGTGCTGCTGCGATTTGTTTAACCCGACAAAATAAACTCAAATCAGCCGTTGACTGCACCATAAAATCAGCGTGTCACATCCGCCTTTTTATACGATTTTTCGTTTCAAAGCAAATAAGAGATTTTGTGTTTACACATGACATTTAAACTCACCATCAACACAAGCCACAGCCGCTTTTTGACGTTTTTCGATCATCGGTCTTTCAACGTTCCATTCCTCACAGCATTTGTTAAAAGACCACACTTCATCTACTGTTTCAATCTCGTTGCCAATATATCCACCAATGTGATAAACTTTCCACTCAGAAATTCCCAAGCTAAAATTCTTTGTCTTGTTTGGTTGTTGATCATATTTCTCTACCTACGGACGCAAACGTAAGGTGCATTGAAACAATTGACACATTTTAACAAGCCAGTCGGGACTTTTGATTTGACGTATCTTTCAATAAATGTACTATGATAATTGATGGTGCCAGTTGTTACCACAACATTATATTCCTCTGCATCACAGCGACTTTTTACAACGTTTTTATCCAATAAAAACGAGTAGAGGGCACAAAAATGTTTTATTTCATTTTGATCAATTTTGCATAATGTTGTTTGGACTGGACCAGATTCAAATTTGTATTTGTGCAAAATATCCAGAAAAAAAGACAGAGAAAAAAGAAACTTGCCTCAGATACGGACCACGTCGGAATACGTAACATATTTTCTCCTAGCGAAACATAGGTTCTTCGATTAAATTTCATAAAATCGACATGACAACAATACACGTCCTTCGATTTACAACCCATCATCCATATACAATTAAAATCCCAATCTGAAAGTCAAACGAACCTTACTGTTCCAAAGCAATAGATTTTGAATTTTTGCCTTAAAACAAGATTGTTAGCGTGGAACGTTAGGACTGATTTGTGTGAAATTGTAGATTGTGGAAGCAAGAAATAAGACATATATATACCAACCAAGCCGTAAACAGGGAACATAGCGGCGAATGTATGAAACCAAAGCATTTGGTGCTTCCAAGCTTTTGCTTACGAGTTCCTAAAATAAGATATGTTTCAGAAATAAACACAAACATTTACTAAATGAGCTGAAATGAACATTTATTAATTGCTTGGACCGACCGCAAGCGTCCATGGAAATCAGCGACAATGCACGCTCACATGTGAACAGGCGTAATATCGAATCAAGCCAGTCTCAAATATTTCCCGCTATCAAAGCATTGCCTGCAACGATCTATCCTGACACCTAACTGCAGACGCAGACTTTTTCTTTCTTTGTGGTTGGCTTGTGGCACCGTTGTTAGTGTTGCAGTACCATTATTGGATTATTAGTTTGTATTTATGCGCATGTTTCATCGTTTGTAAAATCAAAAGTAGAGTATTACTGTTACAGAGTATTTTATTGTACTTATAGGCTATAATTTAGATTCATAAGTTCTCAAATCGTTTGATTTTAAATATTAAAAGTACGAAATATGGTTTTGTATGCTTAGTGTTGTAAAAAAATGAAAGAATACTTAATTGTGGAACTTCAGGGTCAATACCTATAGGTCAGGGGTTCCCAATCTTTTTACGATCCCGTACCACTTGGACGCTCTGTACTGCCACGCGTACCACTTCTTGCAGAACAACTAAGTTGATCGAATCATATTTTATTCAGAAGAGTAATATTGGCCTACTAAAACAGTTGACATGACGAAACAACAGGAACAATTACGTAACAATAAGAATAGGCTTGGGATTTTTTTTGTAAACAAGTTGTGAATCCAGGTTTTTGTAAAAAAAAACGGAGGCTACTTGCGTACCACCAAAAAACCTTATTGTACCACAGGTGGTACGCGTACCACAGGTTGGGAACCCCTGCTATAGGTATTACACCATACTGTATTGTAAATTATTTTAATGTTGTGCCTTTTACACCAAAAAAACCCTCAATTTTACCCTAGTGATAACAGCAATAAGACCATGCCGAATGCAAAAATTGTATAACTCAAGTAACAAAGAAGTTAGTGATATGTGTTATGTCTCAATCTAAAAATCCTTTCGATTCTAAGATTTCATGTGCCAGTGCTAGAGAACCACAAGGCACATAATTTTTCATAAAATACCAACAACAGCCTACAGGCACAATCTGTCAGATCACCTCTCGATATAACAGCAGTGGCCAAGATGATTGCGTAAGAGATCGGGGCTCTACAAAACCATAAAGTGTGCCAAACTTCTCAACCCGTCCATCCACGTCGTAATTTATCCATGAAATTGCTTTTTGAAAGAAATCGTCACTCGATACTTTACCCTGGAACATAATACGTGTTATGATACAAACAAAAAAGTTTAATTTGAAAAGAAATGATCAAAAATACTTTTAAGAGTTGCATGAAATCAATGATATCCACAGGGTCAATGTGAATAAATTCATCACTGGCGAGAACTGCAGATGAATGATTTTGAATGTGGTTCTCCGCTGCTTTAGTAAGAGCTTCTGCGTTGTATTTTTTGCCCGTGTACCACAGATCAAGGCAGTTATCTCCAGATACCAAGTCGCACAGCGTGGACACAATAATTTTGCTAAAGGCTGCAAACAATAATCAAAAATTCAATATTAAACACCTTTTTTAAGATATAGAGATTAGTAAAAGTGCCACTTATTAAAAGTGCAATAAAATATCTTACCTTCCATACACAAATAGTCAGCGGCAGCTAGCAAGTCCAGAAATTGATCATCTTTTACCCACACCTCTTTGTTGTAAATAAATTCTAAAATCAGTGACATGATGTCATTGTCAATGGCAGTCACGTGACAGGTCGATTCGTATTTTTCCTTCATCTATACAAAGAAGTAAACGAATGACTAAATTGTGCTTGAATGCACTGATTCCTAATTGTATTTCACGCAACCTGAAATTATAATACTAGTCGGTGTTTTAAGACATTATGGTATAGAGCTACTAACACGGGAACTTACAGGATACAGGTTTGCTAAATTCCTGGAGGGCAAGCAAATATTTCAAATTCAGTTTGTGTAAAAACTTCTGACGGTTAGGGCTAGTTTTGACCTGAGGTTTCATATCTAACCTACCAATAAAATCAACCTAAAATTCCAGGTTTTATGCAAAATTTAGTCCCAAAACCTATCCCAGTCTCACTGCTTTTTAATGAACTGCGCTCTTTGTGTCATTTATCGGTATTTAGCAAACCTTTTGTGCTGTAAGTTTCTGTGTTAGTAGCTCCACCTAATACATTTTTGAATTCTATATAGTCACACCTCGGTTGTAAACAACTTAGCGAAATACGGTGCTTGTACAGCTACGACCGGCTTGTGAATAAAAAACTCCCTCGTTCCGGTTGTAATTGTGACGTCACAATATCCATGTTGCCCCAATCTGTCACTAAAAAGAAAATGAAAAAGAATCCGGTTAATTTTATAGTATCCCAGACAAAAAAATTTTGTATAGTTTTTCCAGACCAAAAGCATTACTGTTTATTCCTTTACAGTAAGGTTTCTTACTTGTTGAGTCGTTCACGAATAAATTCCTCTAATGTTTGTTCGGTTGTAATGTCTTCAAAACCTGTAAAAAACGTATGTTGCTCTTTGTTAAATAGAACCAATCAACTAATACCTTTTGCAGCAATTTCAGTAAAATCGGATTGAAATTGTTTTCTCACAAATCCACAATAGATGGTTTCAGTAAACTCTTTTACTTTTTCAAATTCATTGCGATCTTTCAAAGTGATTATTGCCTCATCTGTGGAAAGCTAGAAGCAAAATTGTGGTCATTTTTCGGTAATATTGACTAAACAACAACGGTCCGCTAAATTTTGTTCAAATAAAGATAAAACTTAACTTGGGCTAATGCATAAAAAAGCAAAATAATGGTGGATGCGTTTATATTTGATGATAAAAGCTATTTTAGTTATTGAATACTTTTTAAAAACATACTTTGGGAAAGGTTTCTTTAAAATTTTCGGACATTGCTTCCAACAAGCACTTATGTACGACAAAACTATTGTCTTCGTGGGTGATGGTAAGGTCACAGAATTCATTTTTTTCGTCACGGTCTCTGCGAAAAGTGTAAATTTAATGTGTGTTTACCATAGTACACCAGCCGAAGTTGTAAACGGACCTGAAATTGGAGCCCAAACCCGGCCTGAACCTGAATCGTTTTTGAGATGCACGTTAAGGCCAGAAAATTTGATTGTCAGGGGTTTACATTGAAGCCCCCTAAAGACCATGTCAACAAACAAAATAGACAATTAGTCTTAAGCAAAGGCAAAACAGCTGTTTGACATTAGGTCAGGTCCCGAAGCTAGCTACTTAACTGACTAAAAAAAACATGCTGACACAGAGTGTTAAGTGAGGCCCGATTTAAGCCCGTTTTTAAAGAAACCTATCAACCCGAAACAGACCCGAAAAGCCCGACCCGACTTCCAATTCTGCGCCAGACCGACTGAAGGCGTTATACCAAATTAGCCAGCCAGCAACCGTTTATCATATGGCAAGACGTACGCTAGACAAATCCAGCCGGGTGATTCGGTATTACGCTATTAGTAGGTCTGGCGTACTATGATACGAGTGTTCCGTGATCGCTGGTCTGTATCGACGCTTCAGGACTGAACCTCGCTATTTATATATGTCTTAACTGATTTGTGTTCATAATGTATATATGCTTGGAATCCGCCTGTACAGCAATATCATCAATAATTGCGGGTTAAACCAGATTTTTTTAAACCGGCACGAAATTGAATTTCTAAACCGGAAATAATCCCAAACCCGGTCAAAATCAGAACGAACCTTTAAATCAACATTAGGACCAAACATCACCTGGCCGAAAGTTCCGTCCAATTTTTAACGATCTTTTTAAAAAGTCGTATTTCTACTTGTAAAAATACAGCACCTTTCCCGTGCCATGTCTATATGTTAATGTAAAAGAGAACAAAAAACAAGTCGTACCTGCGCAGCAAAGCAATGATTTTGAACTCCTGACATTTATCATCGGGTTTAACAAGAGTCTGTGTTCTGAAAAAAGTGGTATTAGGGGATGTTTTTGCAAAACAAAAGTGTTTGTCTATAGGTTTCACCTCTGCTGGTATTAAGCAGGGTGATTTTAAATCAAAACAGTTCAACTTTACCTTGTTACTTTCTTTTGTTTAGTTTCGAGTCTTCCATGCCACATTTTTGTAGCGGAAAAAATCTGATTTTCCAAAAAAGTTATATATATTATATCTGCTTACCGTCTAAGNCGTACCAGAGTTGCAAGTCGGGCCGGGCTTTTCGGGCCGGGTTCGGGCTTAGATATTTGTGAGAAAACGGGCTCAAAACGGGCCTGACTTTACGTTCCGTGTCCGCCATTTCTTTAAATAAAATTACTCAGCAAAGTAAAAAGTCTCTGGCTTTGACCTAATGCCCACTCTACTGTAAAACGTATTGTTTACGCCTTTGCCTACTATTGTTCATTGTGTTTGTTGTCTATCTCTTTCCCATCCTTTGTCGCAAGGCTTTCGTGGATAGGCCTTTCAATCAAAATTTCTGGCCTAAATGGGCTTCTCAGAAACGTTTCGGGTTTGGGGCGAGGGGGGGGGGGGGGGGGGGGGGGGGGGGGGGGGGGGGGGGGGGGGGGGGGGGGGGGGGGGGGGGGGGGGGGGGGGGGGGGGGGGGGGGGGGGGGCCGGGTTTCGGGCCGGGTTCGGTCTCATATTTTTGGCTCGCTTGCAATTCTGGGTCCCATTGTACTGTTCATCGACATGCCGTGACGGTATCTGTGCTCGTCCGCTACTTTGGCGGTAACAGGCAAATAGGCCTATCGATATATTTTTTACACTAGTAAAACGTGCCTTTGTCTGCAGTTTCTGACACACTTTTTTGCTGACACAGAAAAGTCATTTGACACTCCTTGTCTGGTTGGAACCTTTGCTGTTTTGTTACGGCGTGCTATAAAAATTGTTACGGCGTGCTATAAAAATAAAAGTGATCCACGTTTCAAATAAAACCAATTTTGTATTGTAGAGTAATTACCGCTAAAACTGAGATGTTTTGGATCACGTTTATGCCGTTGCAGTGGTTTGCAAATGAAGATTAAACACGGCTTTGGAATCGGTAATGCAGACCCGCAGAGCAACACCTAAAAGTGGTTGCAGGCAAAACACCTTGCATTCTTAAATGTTGGCGCAAGGAATTTATTAAACAAAATTATGATAATTTTTGTATTATAGCTTTGTTTAGTTGTATTGATATAATACTAGCAAACTCTGGCATTTTTAAAGTAAAACATGCATTTTCATATGAAGTCACTTAAGTATAGTCACTAAAACGATTTTGTATAAAATATCGGGTACTGGTAACGAATTGAAAACAATAAAATAGGGCCAACCCAAAACAGAACAGGGGGGGGGGGGGGGGGGGGGGGGGGGGGGGGGGGGGGGGGGGGGGGGGGGGGGGGGGGGGGGGGGGGGGGGGGTTTTCCCTTACTGTGACAAAAAAAGACCGTGCCAGTCGGCAAACGCTCAGACCTCCATCTCGAAAAAGTTTTAATACGTTAATTCAGGTGTAACTTTTACGGCTAACTATCTTCCTACCAACGCTTCATTGATCATGCGATACAGGGCTGTCACTTGTGCGCGTAAACAGAGGTTATGAATAGTATGATCTTGAGTGATTAACTTGTTCACCTATAGGCCAAGGCGTGGCCAGCCCAATTTATTTTATTTAGCTGGGAGTTGAAATATTGCGGTTCAGGCTAATGTCATAAGTGTAATCAATATGATAAAAATAGCGTTTTCATTTTGGCACCCGCTTTAGAGTTGTCAAAAGATACGATACCGAAAACCGTTTTACTGCTTCTTCGTTGATCACATTTAAGTAACTAAGTTTTTGTAGAGTATGGTTCGCAGGGAGGGTATATTTCACGGCGGCATATACACTTACGTTTATGTTTGCGCATGGAATATTCAGAAGTTTATCACAAATACAGTTTTTATATTTGTTCATGCTTTAGTGGCCAAATGGATTTATTCGTCGAAAAGCAAACAGTTAGTTACCAGTTGATTATATAGCGATAAGAAGCGAAAGACACAATCTTTTAACAAATTGACCCGGTGAATCACAAATGAGCGCACTTAAATCATTCAATCCATGCAAAATTAAGTACACACAATTACTAACAAAACGCTTCTAAAAAACTTGCACGCATATACATATACCAAACCAAAGCTGCTGTCACCGTAAGTTGTGCATTACACTGGTAAGTGAAAAAATCGCCACTACCATGTCAGTGGTGACGTCTGCATTAACGATACGAAAATAATGATGAGACAAGGTGTGGAAACGAAAACATAAAAACTGATTAAACAACTGCAAATGCAATTTTGTTTTTTTCCTATTTCCCTCGCGTTTTGTTGTTCATTGATCTTTTTAATTTCGTGTTTAAAAGCAAGGCAATATGTAAACATTTTTGCACTTTCTGAACCTACGCGCGCAAATATAGTTTAAAGTTGAACAAAATTTTAAATTGACGTGGATTTCAGGTAAATTTACTTTTAATTAGCCTTCATACGAGTCACTAAACTTAATATTCAGCTGTTTTACGCATCGATAGACACGACGTGAGAGTATGGCAATAAACCACTTCGGCTTTAATCTTTCAATAATGCAAGTATTGCCGTATATATATTTAAATAGTTAAATACGCATATTACCAGCATATCACGACAACAAACCCAATTGCTATGTTCAGCTTTTCCCATTTTTCCTTAAGATCGCAGGACTTTGAACTGCATTACCTAATTCGTTCACCTATCTAAAGACAAACCTAAAATAGTCGGTCAGGTTCGGGCTTAAGTGTGAATAATATTGGCCTGATCCAGGCTTCACACCCGGCTACACTTGTGTAGTACTTTACCTTGGCAAACCTAATTTCAGTGAAAAATTGCTTTTTTATTGTTTTAAAACGGACTTGCGCCCGCTCTGTTTTTTAACATCGTGGTTCGAATTGTTCGTGGTTATTTAAGCGTTTGTGTATCACATATTTTAGCTTTTGACTGTATTTTGTGCGCTTGATGATTATATTTACACAAACACATGGAATCACCCAAGCACAATTTTACTTTCTGAACATTTTACTATTGTCCGTTACAAGTAAAATATACTTGAAAGCAAACGGAAACTTCACCAAAGTTGTAACGTTGGGCCAACTGATTAGCTAAATGGTTCGAGCCGTTTGTCCTCAAAAAACTCCATTTTTGGAAATCACAAATTGGATTTGAACCCAGTCAAAAGCCGGGTCGGGATTTGCATAATACTCGGCCACTTTTATAGCTTCACCTTAATTATTATCCGTCCTTTTCAAATCGTTTGCTCATTCTTTTAGGCTTGAATCCCTGTTTTGGACCCTCTTACAGCTGTCTGAAACAGCGTGGTCCATCCTGTGTATAGTCACACTAATTATGCATATCGACAGATTTTGACACGTGAAAACTGTTTTTTTATGCTTTCTATAAATTTCTACTATTCACAAACGAATACACACCTGTAAGAAATTATATAAATACACTGTTTTTACCAAGTTTGACAAATGCTGTAAAATGAACTACAAGCAAATGCACAACGACGCTATCGAAATAGAGCGAAAAGATGAATTTGCCATTAAATCTAAAAACTCCCAAAGTGGGACAAGAAATCGACCGTTTCGATCCCCTAAAACACCTTAAAAAAACACTGCAAGGCGTGAACGGAAAATAAACGATCATGAATCTTCGCAAAAGGCAAATAAAAATCAGTCGCAAATTTCTACATTTAGACAAATATATGCACAAACTAAAGAATTCTTATCATATAAACATAAATACAATTTCTAATCTTTCTACCAAGCTTGACAAATGCAGTAAAATGCAGAACCTCTTTGGATTTGAACCACAGTACGTTAAAATCAGTCGCGCATAACCAATGAACTTAAAAACATTAGTGTTTACAAAACTAAATAACTTTTTTTGGCCCACATAATCGATGTTTAAAGACCGGATTGTGATAGTTACAAGTGAAGCGGTAACAAACCTCTGAAGCTAAAAGAGTCGTCATCGCTTCCAATGTCGTATGGATAGTCGGGGATGATTACGAGTCCCATCATCATTAGATGTGGTGCAACAAAAATTCGCTGTAAAAGAAACCCTTGAGAGGGGCAACTTATGTGGTGGAGGAAAGTTATGTTTCGGTCAATTACTACAAATAATCATTAGAAAGATGAATTGGTGATTTTATGCTCGTTTTTACGCACGTTTGTCGCCAGCACATATCACCGAATCAAATTGATAACAAATTTGAACTGTATCGAATTTTACTAAGTTAAAAATGTGGAAATTATTTGCAACACTGTTAGACAAATAGTGTAGCCTAAGCTATATTGTCTTCAAATTAAATGTACAAGCAAATGTTTTATTTATGTAAATACATACCTAAGAATGTTTGATCCAAAACACAAACATCGAAATTCATACAGCCAAACACAAAGCCAGCGCACCGTTGAACCATAAACATTGCAGGTGTGATTTCCGAATTCCATTTTTCTGTTTTCAAGTCAAACGTTGACACTCGCATGGTATTTGCCTTTTCTTCATTCACTACATTCATACAGTGGCGTAGGCAGCCAACAATTTTGGGAGGGACCAAATAATTTGTTGTTCGATACCACTTTTTGCTAACGCTCGGGGGGGGGGGCTTTTAACAAACACGTGTCTTGCCAAACTGTGGTTTGACGCGACAGCCAAACGCTTTATTTACTGATTTATTTCATGTCTACATAAATATAAAAAACATGGATTTCGGTTTCTCAATAAACATTTTAAAAATTTGGGAGGGGCCATGGCCCCTTTGGCCCCTCCCTGGCTACGCCACTGCATTCATAAACAACGGCACGTTTCTAACAATGGTTTTGTGTAGTTAACTGTGGTGATATCATTATGAAGTGCAAACATCATAAGCTTTTTTTAGGGGGTGATTTAAGTCACAGTACTGTTTGCACAGAATTTTTGGTTTCGTGCGGAAAATGATAAGTGGCCTGGAGTATATTGTGAAACTGTTTCAAACAGGGTGGAATATCCAAGCCTTTAACTTGCGTAAAGCTACGATTCGTGAAGGTTTTTCCATCCGATTTTTTGTACCAACCTATACAAACTTTATCTTCTTGAACCACAGTCATTTTTATCTTTGGCAAAAGTGGCGATGTTTCAGAGATTGTTGACCAGGAATTTTGCGCCAATGAGTACATCTCTATGGATGTTACACAGCAGTCGCCCCTTCCTTTTCCGCCGATTGCAAACAAGACACCTAGAACAGAAACTGGTAAATGGGGAAAACACTCGCGTTAGTAAGAATAGCAGTACGGTACGGTACGTATTGTGTTGACCGCACCACATACCTTGTCACGTACCTCGTTACGTACCGTACCACCGTACCGTACTTGAGGTACGGTAAGCAAAATCGTACCGTGCCTTCCAATAAACCATTAAAACAAGTTTAACTTTATGCTTTTAACCAATTTGTTCATCGCATCCCACTATTTTCTCAAGTTAACAGTGCAATTTAGTGCTTACTTGATTGTTTGCCTCCCTGAGGACAAACAAATAGATCCGTTAAATCTATGCCATTTTTGTGTGAAAACTGTGTTTTGTGCTTTCTATGAATAACATTTATATTTACACATATAAATATATACAGACCCCAAAAAAACTAGATATGAATTTGCTTCTTCATTTAAGAAGAAAATTTAAAGTCGTAAAACAAGCAGTTGTAGCGTAGGCAAGGATTA
>QLIY01003035.1:0-14419 GCA_003260075.1 Phallusia mammillata | reverse complement strand
TACTTCCGTTTGTTACAGTCGCGCAAAGTTCAACAGATGCACAAGTTTTAACTTCTTGAAAGTTTCCACCAGAAAAAGTACCGGTTCCACAAATTGTTACAGAAATTATGTCATCGACACTGCGACTATTGCAGCTGTCGCCATCATTACAACACGCCGATTTGCAATTCCTACAAAGCAATGAAACGTTTTTTTAAAGTCAAAAATATTGGGTATAAAATGCGTAACTTTTTATGGTAACTTTATAAATACTAAAATAAATTAAATAGTATCGTTTTTTAAAAAACTGCATTGTTTATTATTTGTCGTAAAGTAACTCAACTTGCATTATGTTTGACAGATTTGTGAAAAAATCTGATTTTGTTTAAAATAAGCTTTCTTACGTTGCGCCTGCTGCACAAAGTGTCTGACAAGCAGCTTCAGTTTGGCAAGATAACTCAGTTGAATCTGGAAACAAAAATTGTGCCAGGCAGTCCTTTTTAAAAAGTTAGTTTTAAGGAAGTTGTAAATTTGCTTTGAATCTAACTGTTTCATATTTGTCCAGTGGAAACTTGGTCGAAAATCTGCGTGTTTGTACAGGTCGCTATCAGCTGTTTTGTTTTGTAAGAGTTTTGTGTTGCTGTGTTTATGTTTTGGCTCTTAGGTTTAAATCAGATTTGTACCAAGTTGTTATTGATTTCAGAATTGTGTGTTTTGCTGGTGCGGGGCTGCTTGTTTTCAAGGTTTATGATCCAGAATTGTAAGTCAAGTCGGGTCTGGGCTTCAGTTAGAAAAAAAACGAGTTTGGATCTGACTTGCACTAAATTGCATTTGTGCCGAAACTTTACGGTGGGAAACTACAGTTTTGGGCTTAATTAAGGTTTCATTTCAACAAAATGTAGGGCCAAACCAGGTTTCAGGTTTGTCATTTCGGGTTTAGTCTGAATTTCAGGACGAAACCAGGAAGATTTAACAGTACAGTAATAAATACCAGGTGATGTTGTTTCCTTTCTTGCGCAGAGCTCGTCAGCTGCACAGGTTGTAAGTTGAGCAACAGTTCCAGACNCACCAACATATTAATTTGTGCTGCATGTTCAGCACCAGATGTGGTTGTTGTAGTTGTAGTAGTTGACGCAGTGGTTGTAGTTGTGGTTGTAGTAGGATTAGCACTCGTTGTATTGATTGGAATAGTGTTGCAGAGGTCAGAAAAGTTGCAGCACTCGCTTAGACATCCCCTGAACAAATAAAGGAAGTACCTCTTTCACATTTTTGTATCAGATTGACAGNGAATAATTGAAACACGTCTAATATGTCCAGCAGTAATACAAGATCATGCTTACTCTGTACCAGCACACAGATCATCACAATCAGCTTGACTTGCACACGAACCAACGGTGGTAGCTGCAAATAAAGTTAAAATTTAACATATTGGATCTGTACCCTGACCAGAAACGACAGGTCTAAATGGATGACTTTACGAAGATGTAATACAAAATATGAGAAAAAAGCTCACTCTCCGTGCTTGTGGTTGTTTCCTTTCGTGCGCAGAGCAACCCTTCCGCGCAGTTTTCAGTTCCAGTTAGTGTTCCATCAGTGACATCTCCTGTTGCACATGTTACTGTGAGCGCCATCGCTATTACATTTGCGCTGTTGCAGTCGTCCTGATCACAGCATGCAGATACACAAGGACTGTGAATAAAGGTTAACATTTTAATACAGTAAACAATACATTAAACGCGTTTTATCATGATCTACCAATTGTCACATCCACTATTTAGCGCTCCAGCATACCCCCCCCCCCCCCCTCGTTTTAACGATGTGCAGCTATTTTCCGCTTGGTGATTGTTTTAGTGCAATTGTGTCGCTATATTGTCTTTCATCAAGCGAAATAAACTCAACTTAACCCAAGGCACAGAGTACTCTTCTATTAATAACATGGATGAAAATTACTTAATGCATATCTGCTATACCTTCGGAATGATTTTAACATTGTATTTTGTTTTCAAACTTACCTGGAATCAACACAGAGCGAGTCACAATCTGTAAGTGAGGTAACACAGCTTCCTTTGATTTCAATCTGCTCAGCTGCATGAAAAAAATAAACATTTCATAAACATCGTAAAATTGTCAGGTGTCACTGAACAGCTTTAATATGTCAGGTGTCACTGAACAACTTAAGGTGTCAGGTGTCACTGAGCAACTCAAAGACGTAAGGTGTCACTATTACTCACTGTTCACTGTAGATCTCGTCTCACTTCGCCCGCAAATTTGATTTTCGGTGCAACTTTGGGGTGTGGTTGAAGGAACTGTGTCACCTGTCTGGGTGACCGTACCCACAAAACATTGTCTTACTGTTTGTTGTGTGATCGATAAGGTGTTGCAGCCATCCGCAAAGTTACAACACGAGGCCACACAACCTCTGCAAAAAAACTCACTCAGTACGGAATTTTAAATGTTTTGTACCTTTCATAACCTTGTTTAAACTTTTACATTGATGGTTAAGCGCTACTATGCATATTTCCATGTGAAGCTTAATTTGTAGAATTACGGTACTCAATAAAATGCATTGGTTTGATCTTGTGTTCGTTATATTAGCGACTAGCCCCCCCCCCTACATGTTCATACTGCTGTTACTTACTGTCTACTGTGGATGTCTTTTCGCTGCGTCCGCAAATTTGATTTTCGTTGCAGCTTTGAGTTGTGGTTGAAGGAACTGTGTCTCCTGTCTGGGTGACCGTACCCACAAAACATTGTCTGTTCGTTTGGGGTTCAGTTAATCCAACACTGTTGCAGCCATCCGCAAAGTTACAACACGAAGCCACACAACCTCTGCAAAAAAACTCACTCAGTGCGGAATTTTAAATGTTTTGTACCTTTCATAACCTTGTTTAAACTTTTACATTGATGGTTAAGCGCTGCTATGCAAATTTCCATGTGAAGCATAATTTGTAGAATTACGGTACTCAATAAAATGAATTGGTTTGATCTTGTTTTCGTTATATTATCGACTAGTGTTGTTGTTGTTGTTACTTACTCTGCTGCATTGCACAGATCTCCGTCACAGGCTGTTTGCGTCTGGCACGATCCAACAGTGTCTCCTGGTTATAAGAAAAAGGCCTCTATAAAACCAGGTATCACGGTGTTTTCACACACAACATAATACCTGAGGTCGTTTCTGTTCTTGCACATAGCTCATTTGTGCCACATGTGGTGGTTTCAGGGAACGTTACCCCAGTTAAAGTCCCAGTGCCGCAAGTTACAATTGCTTTTGTGTCGCTTACTCCGCGACTGTTACAGTTGTCTGCATCATCGCAGCACGCCGCTTCACAGTTTCTGCAAAATACCAGTGAATTATCTAACTGCCCTAATTAGTATGTCACAGATGTCCGAAGTAACTGCTCTGTGACAGTAAGTTTTTGTCACTTCCACTGTGAATATTTCTTATTGTTTATGAATTCGTTTTTGCATCACATGTAATAAAACTATGCAGGCTATTCTTTCACTTATATTTATCCGTACACGTATCATTACCCTACCATATAGGTTGTGTTGGATACCTACGTTTGGCCGGAACAAAGCGTTTGGCATTGTGCCAGAGTTCTGCATGAGCCTTCCACTGTGGTACCTGCCAAAATATTACTGTTGCTCATAAATGTGTGTTCGATATTCAGCACAAGCTCATATATACACCCTACCATCAGTCGTCGTAGTTTCTGTTCTTGCGCAGACTTCTCCAGTGTTGCAGTTCTTTCTCCGTGTTAAGGTTGTCCCACTTCCTACTGCGCACTCCAAATGGGTTTTCATAACGCTTACAGCTTGGCTGTTGCAGAAATCTCCGCTACCGCAGCAAGCGGATATGCAACCTCTGTTCAGACATAGAGTGATAACCCGTAAATAATAGGTAACCTTTCAGGCGACGCGTGTCATTTTACTTGTTATTTTCATGTGGTAACGACTTCGCGTACCAACATTTTTTAAGTAATAGTGGTTTGTGCCAGCTGATATAAATATTAGACAAAAAAGCAGACAGATCTGTGCGTGTAAGCTGGAGTTTAAGAATATTAAATCATAAACAACTGGAAACAAGCAATGTAACAGTTCAAAATAATACTTTAACTTTAACACGCAAATCCTTTGGGGTGCCATAAAAAATCACTTCGACTGCCAAACCCCCCCCCCGCCGTAGACAATATTGCTATTCAGCGTCTGGGTGTGCTTTGCAGTGTAATATATTTATTGTTTCTTTTAATACCAGAAAAGAAGAGTAAATTTCTTTTACTTTACTGATGATAAAGTATTACTCTTTTTTAAGTTAAAGGTCTAGCAGTTTGTCTGATGTTTTTTAAATATAGCATTGGTAACATTACTTACGTTGCACCTTGGCACAGTGATTCGCAAGCGGCAACATCTTCACAGCTTCCAACGACGGTGATTGCTAAACACAATATTAATGTACTTGTTACTGTTTGAAAGGTTTTGTTTTATACCACACACCTAAAAGGAATTACTACGTTAACCATTGTAACCATTGCACGTAAATCCAAACAACGAAACTCATACAGATTGTATCTTAATTAGTATATTTCTGTGACATTTTTATTCAATAGCAACTTGTCTTTTGCAACACACTCTATTACCGGGAAGGCTACAATTTGAGATTTAGTATGCAACAAAACTGGGTTGCTAATAAATTTAAGCGGATTTGCCCAATCCCGTTTTTTGCTGTTTTTATGGTTTACCATCGCTGACGTCCGTTGTTTCCGTCCTTGCGCACATTTCTCCATTTGAACATGTGACAAATTCTGTTAGGGCCCCATCCACTTGGCTTCCACTGGCACATCTTAGAACTGCCCCCCCCCCCGATGATAAAGTTTTACTCTTTTTTAAGTTGAAGGTCTAGCAATTTGTCTGATGTTTTTTAAATATAGCATTGGTAACAATACTTACGTTGCACCTTGGCACAGTGATTCGCAAGCGGCAACATCTTGACAGCTTCCAGCGATGGTGATGGCTAAACACAATATTCATGTACTTGTTACTGTTTAAAAGGTTTTGTTTCATACCACACATCTAAACTGAATTACTATGCCAACCATTGTACGTAAATCCAAACAACGAAACCCAAATATATATTATATCCTAATTGGTATTTTTCTGTGGCATTTTTATGCAATAGCAACTTGGTTTTGCAAAACATTCGATTACCGCAACATTTTTTGGCACTATATTCTATACAATTTGAGATTCAGTATGCAACAAAACGGAGTTTGCTAATAAATTTAAGCTGAAATGTCCCAATCCCGTTTTTTGCTGTTTTTATAGTTTACCATCGTTCGTGTCTGTTGTTTCCGTCCTTGCGCACATTACTCCATTTTGACACGTGACAAATTCAGTTAAGGCCCCATCCACTTCGCTTCCACTGGCACATCTTAGAACTGTGTTCATTTCTGTCACTCTCCGACTGTTACATTGGTCAGCGTCGTTGCAGCAAGCCGTTACGCACAGTCTGGCAATTACAAGCAATCAGTTAAAACAATTTTGTAAATAAATACCGATATTCGTTAACGTCAAACCTATTGTCATCCACTTACATTATTTTAGTTTAGCAGAAAAATTGCTGAATTGTTATTTGGTTAAAACAGAACATAGCTGTCTTAATATTAGGACTCATTAAAGAAATACTTATTCGGGCATGGTACTTACGCAACGCTGTTGCAGAAGTTTTCGCATTCGGCTTGTGTTGCGCATGCTCCAGTAGTTCCTGTTAAATCTGAAAGTTGGATTTGTAAGTTGAAGTTGGATTATAATTTCTAGAAAGTTTCTTCACCAGTTGCGTGTTATACTGGCAGCTTGTTTCAGTATTTTGTTGTTTTTACTGAAACAATATTGTATTCGATTACAGAACTGACGATGCTTAAACCTTTTGGTGAAATATGTATTCCGTGAAACAATCGTGTACAACGGTTGATTCTGTTTGACCTAGGGTATATACACTGGGTTTTGAATTGTATTGATACTTATATAATGTAATAGGCAATCAATTTTCACATTTAGCAACATTTTCACATTTTTAAGCTATTATCTAGTTGTTTATGGACCTCCTGCTTCTGTAGTTCTTTCCCTCCGCGCGCATAGCATTCCTGCATCGCATTGTTCCGTGTCAGTTAGTTCACTTGTGTCAAGCACTGTTCCTGTTGCGCAAGTAACCACGTTCCTCATCTCTGTTACAGTCTGACTGTTGCAGTTATCTTCGCTGCAGCAAGCTGAAATGCAGTTCCTGCAAATAACAAATTGTATGAAAGCTGTAGCTTGGCTGGTGGAAAACAAGAAATATGTTACTCAGTTTTGCTGTGGAAACGTTTTTTATTTATTTGCAGCATTGCTAAAGAATTGTCTTTTCGTTAATGATTTCAAAAGGGCAAGTGTTTTGTATTTAATTAAAACTTTGTGTTTGTTGCTACGGGCATTAATTCATTGACAATTCAATTTGCGGATAACCTAAGTTGTATTTACCAACACCCAAAGCCAGGCGTTGACAATCGTACGTCCCCCCCCCCTACAAGCAATCAGTTAAAACAATTTTGTAAATAAATACCGATATTCGTGATCGTTAAACTTATTGTCACCCACATACATTATTTCAGTTTAGCAGAAAAAATGCAGAATTATGATTTGGTTAAAACAGAACACAGTTGTCTTGATATTAAGACTTATTAGAGAAATACTCATTCGGGTATGGCACTTACGCAACGCTGTTGCAGAAGTTTTCACATTCGTCCTGCGTTGCGCATGCTCCAGTGGTTCCTGTTAAATCTAAAAGTTGTGTTGATAATTATGTTAATAAAATAGGGAATCATTTTTCACACTTTATCAACATATAGTTTAAGATTTTATCTTGTTGTTTGTTGACCTCCTGCTTCTGTAGTTCTTTCCCTCCGCGCGCATAGCTTCCCTGCATCACATTGTTCCGTGTCAGTTAGTTCACTTGTGTCAAGCACTGTTCCTATTGCGCAAGTAACTATGTTCCTCATTTCGGTCACAGTTTGACTGTTGCAGTTATCTTCGCTGCAGCAAGCTGAAATGCAGTCCCTGCAAATAACCAATTGTATGGAAGCTGTGGCTTGGCTGGTGGGTAACAAGAAATATGTTACCCAGTTTTGCTGTGGAAACGTTTTTTATTTGTTTTCAGCATTGCTAAAGAACTGTCTTTTCGTTAGTGATTTCAAAAGGGCAAGTGTTTTGTATTTAATTAAAACTTTGTGTTTGTTGCTACGGGCATATAATCATTGACAATTCAACCTAGGGACCACCGAAGTTGTATTTACCAACACCTAAAACCAGGCGTTGGCAACCCCCCCCCCCGTCCCATCACAGCTGTGTTTGTTTCCGGTTTATTATTACCTAACACACATAAACCCTAAAAGTCTGCATTACATACATGATCCCATCGCACAAAGCGTCGCATGTTGCTGGTGAATCCTGGCAAGTTGTGACAACGGCAGGACCTGTAAGTTGCAACAAAAACTCGTTTTTTGCGTGTCCAGAACTTATTTTCTGCACATAGACTCATTGTCTTCGGTTTATTTTACTTTCTTTTCCTAATATTGCCTTGTGCGCTGAATACATTCCTCTGAGGAATGGTTAGTAATACATAGTTTTCTTAAATAAAGAAGAAAAGGGTGCACAATATGAGGGTGTGTCGAATGAACGATATTGCTTATAAAGTTAGTTGGTCCAGTCTAAGAGGCGAAGTTCAGACATAAGTTGTTACTTACTTCCTCCTGTTGTTTCGGTTCTTCCACACACTTGTCCTCCCGTACAATGTTCAATTACTGCACTCGCATCAGAACCCCCCCCCCTTACTTTCTTTTCTGTATTGCGTTGTGCGCTATATACATTCCTCTGAGAAATGGTTAGTAACACATAGTTTTGTTAAATAAAGAAGAAAAGGGTGCACAATATGAGCGTGTGTCGAATAAACGATATTGTTTGTAAAGTTAGTTGGGCCAGTTTAAAAGGCGAAGTTTAGACATAAGTTGTCACTTACTTGCTCCTGTTATTTCGGTTCTTCCACACACTTGGCCTCCCGTACAATGTTCAATCACTGCACTCGCATCAGAACCTACCAAACACTTTAGGGCGGTTTGTTGTTCAACAGTCAGTGTGTTGCAGCCGTCAGCATCGTTGCAGCATGCCGATACACAATCCCTGAGTCAAATCAAATTTGCCAGAATTGTTTCGTATTTGGCTAGGCTATGTAGCTGAATACATGACGTCAGCGATTTAATTGTGTTTGTCATATCAAAAAGAAAACTAAATCATTGTTTTTTCAAATAAAAGCAGTATTCGTGGAATTGGTTTAAAAAATGTTTCATGAAAAAATTTATGAGGTTATGTCGGGTCTGGTTTATATTTTTTAACTCCTGCTTGAAACTTGTTGGTATATTTTTTCGTGATTATCGTTTGTGTGTTAACATTTTTAGACTTCAAACTCTTACGGTGCGGTGCATCCAACTCCACACTCTGCGCTTGCGTCAATACACATCCCAACAGTGGTCACTGCCACACCTGCAGCTATAAATCAGATTAAGTTAAGTTTAGTTGGTGGTGTTACACTGTACTAGTTACCATCTGGCGCACAGCCAAACTACCCCGGTAATTTTTATCACTAATCGTTGTCGCCGGCACGTAGGGCCAAGAAGGGGCAGTCCTCACCCTTTTTTAATTTCAAAGTACCCCAAAATTCAATATTTTCTCCCCCCCCCCCTTGATGACTGAAAATAGATAGTGCTCTGAGAAGGGAAATTTATACAGTCACAAGCAAATGACTAAACAAGAGTCCTTAACGATGTCTGCTTTGTTTACGTATGCAGCGTTGTTTCCAAAGCCTCTGCCGTTCTTGTTGTTCTTGAACGGACAAAATAGTAATTGGTTACTTGGCTGTGCAGGGATTTTTTTATCGTTAACACAAATCTACTGCATATATTTTATGCCATGTGTACATTATTACTTAAAATAGTAATTTTAGTAAAATTATGCATGTGAGTAGTTTTTGAAATTGGCCCCTCCTTCGAAACAATTGTGCCGGCGCCTATGTCACTAATATTTTTGCAATGTCCGTTACAATATTTGCTTTAACTGTAAGAGTACTTTAATAATTGTGTAGTGTGAGGTTTTATTTATCAACCGTTTCGTACTAGTTTCGGTTCGTTGACATTGTTGTCCTGCAGCGCATGTTGTGAATTCGGTAAATACTCCATCCATGACTGTCCCTGTTCCACAACGGAGAATGTTTGTAATGTCAGAAATAGGCAAACTGTTGCAGTTGTCCGCGTCATTACAACAAGCTGATGTGCAGTCCCTGGTTTAAAGTATTGTAGTTTTAAACGAACTATCACCGCAATAGACAAATCTAGGATATCTGTTTGTTAAGATAATTTTGTCAGATAACATACGTTAAGTTTATAGAGCTATAAACTTGATATTACGCTGGCAGCAATAGTTTATATAACTTACGTTACTCCCGTGCAAAGCAGGTCGCAGTTGGCTTGCGTTGAACATGATCCATCATATTGTGTTCCTGCAAAAACAGATTGAGCAAGCAAACAAAGGTAGTTTGCATGTTGATAATAGTAGTGAGTATGTACATAAGTTGTAAAGTGCAAAAATAGAAGGTCCACCTTAGTGTGGCATTTATGCTGGTATTACTACGCAGCATACTTCTGAAAATACCGAGATACTCACTGCACATTCGTGCAAAAAAAGTTTACAAACTCTCGAAAGTCAGCATGTTTAGCAGTTACGGAGTGTAAGATTCGCCTCAGTGTCGCATTTATGCTGTCATTACTACCCAACATGCTTCTGAACAAGTTAATATGCATACAGCATATTTGTATGAAGTATATATTTTTACTGGTACCGGTTTTTGTAATTGCGCATAGTTCGCCTGTGCCACAAATCGCTGTTGTTGTCGGTACAGCGCCGTCAGCGGTTCCAGAAACACATGTGAGCACGGCCTTTATTTCGGACACCGAGAATCGGTTGCAATTGTCTTCGTCGTTGCAGCATGCAGAAACACAACCCCTGTGCCGAACAAGACCCATTAGTTTTGGTTATCGGCAGCTAGTACAGTGCGCAATATTACGATCTATACATTGTACCGGTGCAGTGATTATATTTGGCCATAAAGCTACTTAAAATATTGAAAGTTTGATGTTGTAAGCCTTTTTTGTTGTGAACCTGCCGTTTGATTCCAGTGGCCCTGTGCGTTAATTCAGGGGTCCGCAAATACTTTTTGGCGCGACCCTAAAAAAATCGCTCTAATTCTCGCGACCCAAGCATCAAGTCTGTGGAAAATACTATTCAACTAAGACTGGTATTATGATATTGTCAGTTGCTATTTGGGTCGCGACCCACTATTTGCGGATCCCTGCGTTAATTAGTGACTTCGAAAAGAGCCGAGGTCAAATTTCACCGTGTTCCATTCAAACACCCGTGCTGTTGTTCCGCGTTTGCTATTTCAAAGCTAATTGGCTAAATATAGTGCGATATTCTTTGTGCGAATTGCGCAACTATTGTAAGAAATACGTGGCGTAGGCTGTTGCGACATTGTTGCTATGATTTTTGTTGTTGTGATGGCTGTTTGGAATTCAACTTACACTTCGTCTGAGCAAAGTGCATCGCATGTTGTCAGTGATGCCTCACACGATGCAACTGTTGTCACTGTATTTCCACCTGCCACAAACACACAATGAAAATGTTATTGTGTCTACAATTGAAGATATAAACAACACATACTTAGTGAAACATCAAGGGTTATTAAAGGCTTTAGATCAGGCCTTTACGAACTTTTAAACCATGCGGCGCATTAGGTAACTAAATTTTCTGTCAGCGGCACGCTTTGCAGGCTAACAACAAAAGTTGTGAAGAGAAAGTTTCTTTTCCACTTTATTATGATGGCTAAGAATGCTTTTCATTACCAATAACCAAAATATGAACTATAAAACGTTGTTATGTTCACCTTCTTTTATTCACTAAAGTCTTTAAACACCGGAGAATGTTGCACTTTAAAATAGGAAATATTTCGCGACACACAGTTTAAGCATCACTGCTTTAGATATGGGTTACTGCGACAAAAACTTCTGAAGTATCTGTTTTAAAGATTGTTTTTACCTGAAGAAATTTTTATGCACTACTAAATTGTGAAGCGAGTAAAAAATCTGCAAGACCTACTTGTTGTCTCTGTTCTCCCGCAAATTTGGCCAGAATCACACGTGGTTACTGTAAACCTGTCAGCTGAATCAGCTCCACCCACCACCGCAACTGTTCCAACCATACAAACTCTTTGATTAAGAGCTGTCGTTAAATCAGCGACCGTTGCAGAGTTGCAATCGTCACTCGAATGACAACACGCTTCAGTACACGAGCTGCGTGAAAGTTTTGATACAATTACTCGAGTAATTAATGTTTCAATTTGGGCATTTAATTTTGAAAAAAAATATCAATTTCAAATGCTCCTATGCTGACCAAAAACAAACTCTGCATTCAGTAAACATCAAGAGATACATGTTTACTGAATGCAGAGTTTTTGAAACAATATTGATTTACGTTAAAATGTGGGTTATCAAATCGCTTCTATGAGTTGCCAGAAAGCAAACTTAATATTTTGGGCCTCGATTTCTTGTTTTAAGCAAAACATACGTTTTTCGGTGTAACTATTGCGTTTTAGGTTTTAAACCATCGCACCAGTATGTGCACCATTGATTAAGGACTCGATATAGATTGGTTTGAATAATGGGTTACTTCCATGCTACAGATAAATTACTCCGCCTGACAGCTAACAATCCACTTTACTCTATCAATAAAACTCTTACTTCTCTGAACCACAGTACGATCCACAATCTCCCAGGTTTCGACAAGATTGCGCAGTTCCGCTGGTGGCTGCAACAAACCGAGTTTTGAAAAGCGCACTATGAACACATAATTCTTGGAAACAACAGTTTTTAATTCCCCCCCCCCCCCCCCCCCCCCCCCCCCCCCCCCCCCCCCCCCCCCCCCCCCCCCCCCAGGAACAGTAGTAAAAAAAAATATGTGTGACGCCCTTGCGGTTGTACGTTTTTGCTGGACGACGCAGGATACCAATTTTACCTATTCGGTTATTCTATTGTATTAGCTATTAGCTAGTCTTGTTATGAGTGAGCTTTTTACCTTCTCTTCTGGCGCAAACTTGCGTGTTGTCAGCGCAATTAACAACTGAGCTTGTGTCGCTGTCTGTACACGATAGGACATTCATCTTTGCAACTTCTTGACCGTTACAACCGTCAGCGTTGTTACAACACGCGTCCTCACAATTACTGGGAAAATATGAATACCACGTTATATATGCCAAGCTTTGTACAGTAATACCAGTTGTATTAAAACTGCAAAGAGTTTTAGTCTGGTGTATACAAGCGGCTTTATGACACTGAAACACGTATACGTAATGCCGACATCTCTTTGGAATTTGTTGCTATCGTTCGTTTAACATTTTTGTTATTTCCATCTGACACAATATACTACATTTGTAAATAAATAACGCTGAAATCGTCCTTGAAAAAGTAAGCAGGTTAAGGAAACGCTTACGTATCGTCCACTGCGCAGATGGTGCAATCTGTTGTGTCAGTTGCTTGGCAGGAACCGGCCACAATTACAGCACCTGAAACTATTCAATGGAAAAAAATTTGCCGTTTTTTTGATGGCACAGAAACAAATTGTCGTATGTATAACTACAATGCTGCAGCCAATTTGGAGAGGTTTATTTTTTCAAATTTATCTAGCTATTGAAATGCCAACCAAAAACAAAACCGTAATTCTTACGGACTAATTATTATTTGGAGGTCAACTTTACCTGCGTCTGTTACTTCCATTCTTCCACAATACTCTCCCTCTCCGCATTCTGTAATGGTCGTTAAGTCTGCATCAGTTTCCGTTCCAGTAAAACATTTCACAATGTTCTTGATGGTTGCCACTGGTTCGTTGTTGCAGTTGTTTTCATTGCAGCAAGCCCCAACACAATCCCTGTAAACAGTGGTGGGATTTAGCCGGTTCACCCTGGTTCTATAAAACCGTCTCACGAAACTTGTGAGATCAGCGAACCGGTTAGCATAACTGGTTACTGTCAATTCACTTTCAGTAACAGAACCGGTTAAAAAAATGTATTTTGTGATAGAACCTACTGACAAAAAATGTTTAATTCCACCACTGCCTGTAAACATGTAGTTGCTATGACAACTCCCAAACTACATGTGAAGATTTAAACTAAAACTCTACAAGGTAAAGAAGTGCAACATTCGTCATGATGTGGCGTGAAAGGTTTTTATTTAAGTGTGAAATTTCGATAATGAATATTTATAAACTGACTTACCCTGCGCCGTGGCATAGAACGTCGCAAGCACTTTGAGTTGAGCAAAATACCGAAACGTCTTCAGTGGCAACCGTATCAACTAAAGCACAAAAATACGGCAAAAGACAGGGTTATGGAAAAATGGCGTTTTATTGATAAAAAAAGATAAAAACACTCGATCGCTTATTTTGAAGTTTAATAACACTGATAATAGCATATGTTGAAATAATAATTGTCATGCCATACAAATAAAAAAATATTTATCGTTATCATCGACACAACATCGACAATACGTACCCAGCAAAACAACATGTGCTTAATTACTTTGCAAAATGGTGTGAATTCTTACTTACCAGTCGTGGTAGTTTCAGTCCGGGCACAGAGGTGATCAGTGGGACATGTTGCAAGGATGATTGTACCAGTTGTGGGGTCTGTACCCACAGTTTGTTGTGATCCGATCATGCAATCCAAGCCATGTACTTGCCAAATGCAAGCATAAAATACTATTACTGCAAACAACTTAAGTTCCATATCGACGAATTTTGATTTCGTTTTGTTTGTTTTCCTGAAAAAGAAATTTGATTGACCGTCTTTTGCTGTCAAATAGTTGCCTCTGTCTGCTGGGTCGTAGTCGAAAGTTTTAACTTGTTAATTTTTGGCATTTGCATTTTAACGCTAATATTTTGATTGTGACTAGCTTTTCCTTATCTACGCTTGTAGTCGTTGTTTTTGCTCAAACGTTTGCAATACAGCTCAGTACAAAGCTTTGATGTTCTAATGCTAAGCCTAAATTTAAACTGTGACACCGCTGATTAAAATTACCACAGCGCCGTGTCGGATCTTTATTTAACTGACTTGTATTAGGTTACCTCACACACGCGTTGAAACTTCCGTGTCACATATCAGAGGCGCTTACACTAAAATATCTGAACTGAACAAGTCGCACTCGTGCAAACGGAACCAGGTCTGCAATATTTGGAAACACATTAGGTGAAATATGCGAAAAAGGCGTGAAATTTACTGTACAGTGTTTCGGCGGATGTCAATGTTTCCAATGAC